>JAJOZX010000476.1:487500-650000 GCA_023014485.1 Bathynomus jamesi | reverse complement strand
TGCGTTCAAAACACTTTATAAGGTGTGAGGTGAGAGCCAATGGCCGATAACTTTCGGGCATTGCTCTGTTACCACCTTTAAATAGGGGGGCAATGTTCGCGTTCTTTAAGGGGAGTATAATTTGTCCTGTGTCGAGTGATTTCCTCCATAGTAAGTATAGCGGTTTTGCAATACTCTCTTTACATTTCTTCAGAAATGTGGCACTCCATGTGTCTGGCCCTGGCGCTGAATTGTCTCGCATCTGTGATAAGGCCGTAATTACATCTCCTTCCGTGAACTCGAAGTCCATTAATAGGTTTGTGCCGGGATTTGTTCTTGGTTGATCTGTATCAATGTCGAAAAACTCGTCTGGGTTTTCCACTTCCATCTCAGACTTAGAGGTGCTAAACACAGATTTAAATTGTTCCCTAAGCAGTTCACTTATTTCTTTCGGGTCATTTGTGTATTCGGCCTCCCCGTCTATCAACGGTCCAATACTCTCCTTACACTGCATTTTCCTTTTCGCAAAAGTGTAGAAGTATTTTGGGTTATTTTTTATGTTTTCTGCTACCGTGTTTCCCTCCTCGTTTGTCTTATATATGAATGTTTGCTTTAGGTCCATTTCTATTTCGCCAAGTTTCGTCTCTAGTTTGAGTCTCTTTGCATCAGTTCTGCATCTGTTGAGATGTTTTACGGTTTGTCTTCATTGCCCGAATAGAGTCCTGATTTTCCTCTCGAGCTTGCTACGTTTTCTTTCGTCTCTCTGGAATGTTTCAGTATTATAGGTTTGGTTTCCATCTCTATTATACATAGTATTTCTTGTGGAGTCTTCTCGTGTAGTAGCAATTCCCAATTTACCTCCTTTAAATCTTTATTTACGTTTTCCCAATTTACTTTCTTTGAATTTATGTTTAAGCCTTCAAATATTCAAATATCTGAGTCTCTAGGATGTGTTTTCGGACCTCTGGGTGCTAACTCCAATTACAGTATATATCGATGAGGTTATGGTCGGAGAACTTAGTGCGCGTTACTTTTTATTTATTATTATCTCGTTGTTATTTGTCCAGATTAAATCCAAAACGTTCTCCTTTCTCGTGGCTTCAGCGATTTCCTGGGTAAGGGCGTAATGTTCCATCATATCTAATAGCATTGTTGCTTGGGTTCTGTCATCTTTAGTAATGTTGCCATGAAACTTCTCAACCTATATAACTTCGTCATTTTTCTTCCATGATATGAATGGGAAATTAAAATCTCTGAAAATTAGAATATTTGTTGCTGGAGTTTCAAGTAATTTTAATATGTTTTCTATTTCATTTGTAGCAAATTGGGATTCACTTTTTGTGGTGTTTGGTGGTCTGTAGATGTTCATAATGGTTAGGTTAAGTTCTTTTACTTCTAATATAATAACTTCAACTGTGCTGCTTGATTTCTTTACCCTCACTTCACATGTGTGTATATATATATATACTACATACTCGATATATATATATATTATATTATATTTATATATATAATATATATATATTATATATATATATTATATATATATACAGGGTGGGCGGAAAGTAGCTCCCTATTTTGGATTGGTAAAAAAATACGTATATTATCCATTTATTTCAGAAGAAATAATATGAAAAGGTAGGCATACATGGTAGGTTTTCTCTAAAATTCAATGTGGGCTCCAACTCTTTCCACCAGCTTCTGGAGCCGCCCAGGAATGGCGTCCACTGACTTTAGCAGGAACTCCGGCGGGATGGAGGACATGACTTCCCGAATTCGGTCCTCCAGTTCTTCCAATGTCCTCGGTTTGGTGCGGTAGACTTCTTCCTTTACCCACCCCAAAAGAGTCGCACGGTTACCGCTGAAAAACGGCAGAATCGGTTCAGTGTAACGGTGTGGTGTGGTATGACCTCAGATCAGGTTGTGGGCCCGTTCCTTCTGCGCAACACCATGAATGCTGAGCGGTACCTTGCTATGTTGCGAAACGAGGTCTGGCCGGTTGTCAGCACATGGGAGAACATCGACGATCTGATATTTATGCAAGATAGCGCCCCTCCGCACTTCGCTCTTGTTGTCCGTGAGTGGCTGGATGCCCACTTCCCTGGGCGTTAGATGGGTCGTCGTGGTCCACATCAATGGCCAGCCAGGAGCCCCGACTTGACACCGTGCGACTTCTTTCTTTGGGGGTGGGTAAAGGAAGAAGTCTACCGCACCAAACCGAGGACATTGGAAGAACTGGAGGACCGAATTCGGGAAGTCATGTCCTCCATCCCGCTGGAGTTCCTGCTAAAGTCAGTGGACGCCATTCCTGGGCGGCTCCAGAAGCTGGTGGAAAGAGTTGGAGCCCACATTGAATTTTAGAGAAAACCTACCATGTATGCCTACCTTTTCATATTATTTCTTCTGAAATAAATGGATAATATACATATTTTTTTACCAATCCAAAATAGGGAGCTACTTTCCGCCCACCCTGTATATATATATATATATATATATATATATATATACATATACTATACTATATATATATGTTATATATATACACACACTATAGAGTATATATATATATATATATATATATATATATATATATATATATATATATATTGTATATCTGCATCAGAAATGGAAATACATGCTTTAAGGTCAGTTGCTACCACGCTTAAACAAAATAGTAAACTCAAAGTAATCGAGTCCACACTTCATCCTCATTGCTCTGTACTACACAATAAAGGCGATTTAAAATTAATTCGCTGCTCAAAGTATGCGAGTGTCTATATTCAATATACTGGGCTTTTAACTCTTGTAACGCTATTTTTGTGTTCACTTAACAATTGGGAGTCAAACTATTATGCTCTTTAAACACGCTAGAATACAGTCAAAAGCACGCAAAAGTATGACATCGTTTGCTGCAACATCACCATTACATTCAAGTTTATAAACACTCCCTTCCAAACGGGCATTTATTCTTTCAGCGCTGACCTTTTCAGCTGTAAAATCTTCCTCACAACTCATATCAACAATTGAAGTATGTTTCTAAATCGTGCCGACAACTGTGTCTAATTAGGCCTGTTCAAAAATCAACTTTTTCTTATTTTCATAGGTTTCTGTGCATTTTCCCATGCTTTTTGACCTGAAAAGCCGAAATTCACAACTATTTTGACCTAGGATGTTGGGAAGCATTGCCGCATGGAGCTTTAAATTTTCTGCCTTGAAATCGGCCAAAGCGCCAATTCCGGGGTCCCTTGAATTATGTTTTGCACTTTAACTTTTGATCTAAACAAGATAGAGCAACAAATTAGGTATCAAATGAAAGAGCATAAAATTAATAAATAATAATAATAATAATAATAATAATAATAATAATAAATAAATAAATAATAATTAATAATAATAATAATAATAATAATAATAATAATTATCTATCATTTTTCAGGAAACAACAGAAACTCAATCAGAATCTAGAAAACCATCTACAAGTTACAACTTCACAATGGCATTAAGCAAGGAGCTGAGGGAGCTCCGTGGGCGCACAGTTGATATCTCAGAACCTCCACGTACTGTCCCATCTACCAGATCTCTCACTGAAACTTTCCTGGTTGGATACCCTTCAGCTTTTATCAGTGGTTCCCAGCTTCCCACCAACAGACAGGCGTTCCAGTATTTCCTTAATCTTCAGAATTTACCGGAAAATGCAGGGAGGCCTATGGTTCAAGACCTTGCATATGAAACAGTTGAATCTATCATCCCATTCTGGCAGATGGCTAGGATCAAGACAATGACCAAGTACAACGCAATGAAGCTCTTCATGAAACTACATGAGAAACATCGTGCTCTGGTGAAAAGCAAAGGAAGAGCAAGTAACCCTGGAGGAAAAAGAGGAGCATTTGTGCTGGAATTAGACAGCCTGTTCGATATAGGAGCTCCAGATGCAATCCAGGAAATACAGAACAACAGACTGTTATCCAGAGAGAAGAAAGATGAGGATATCAGGTTCTACGAAGACCAAAAGACTGAGAGGAAAGGTCATATGTCTGGTCATGACAAGATTTTTGAGACAAGATCCCTGCAGCAAGCAGCGAGGAATGAAAGACTGCAGCATAGACAAGAACAAGGTAAAACTAATTACTTTGAACGTTACAAAAAGTTTTAAGTTTTACTCCATTGCGATATTTAGCATGTACTTAACAATTAATGTCTTAACATGTTGTACTATTTTACAGCTGCAGCAGAACAAGAGGCAGTTGTTCATGTGGATGACATTACCTGGGGTGACTCAACTGACAACGACGCTAACACAGAGGACATGGATTACCATCAGCCTCGTCCTGGATGTTCTCACCATCAAGACACTGTGACTAGTGTGACTTTGACGTTTCCAAGGAAGGTCATGGAATGTGATGTCATCTGCAATACAGCTGATCGTCTTGGTTTATCAGACAATCAAGTTACTGCCATGGTTTCTGCCACCTTGAAAGCTGGAGGGGCTGATCTGGATAACTTCGTCATCTCAACCTCAACAACACGTCGCAACAGAATGCTGTCCAGGTATAATATCAGCCAGAGTCACATGTCCAAGTTTTGTGAAAAACCCCCACAGTACGCTGCCTTACACTGGGATGGAAAGTTGCTCAAAGATGTCTTGGGCAGTGAACCTGGAAGTACCTCAGAGACTTTAGCTGTGCTAGTGTCTGGTCCACCTTCATACACTGAAGGAAAGTTATTGGGAGTACCTGTCATCGACAATTCTTCTGGCACAGCTCAGGCTGAGGCTTCAATGGATTTACTGGAGACATGGGAACTTACGGATAATGTTACTGCCCTTGTTTTTGACACTACATCCAGTAACAGTGGAGTTCACAGAGGAGCTGCCAAACTGCTAGAGAAAATGCTGAACAAAAAGGTGTTTTATCTGGCCTGTCGACATCACATCCTGGAAATCCTAGTACGAGCAGGGGAGAAGCTGTTTGGGAAGGTGAAGGGGCCAGATAATCCCTGGTTTGAGCATCTGAAGGATGTTTGGACGGACTTGTCCAAGGAAAACCCAAAGATGCTGGCTATCAACAGCAAATGGCTGAAGGAAAAGAAGAAGAACAGTGAAGAAATACTCCAAGACATTCTAACAGCAGAAAGGCTTCCAAGAGCCGACTACAGGGAAATGGCTGAACTGACAGTCATTGTTCTTGGAGGAACGCCTCCTCGAGGTATTCACTGGAGTCGACCAGGCGCCATTCATCAGGCCAGATGGATGGCCAGAAACCTGTACTCCATGAAAATGCTGATGTTTGCAGATCAACTTGAGTATGACGAAGACACTGTATCAAAGCTGGAAAGACTCAACACCTTCCTTGCGCTGTTCTACACTCCTGTATGGATGATGTCAATGTCTGCTGCAGATGCTCCCGTGAATGATCTAAGTCTAATCCAGGACATGTTGAAGTACAAGAAAACTGACCCAGAGCTTGCTGATGCAGTACTTAATAAGATGGAAAACCACAAATGGTACCTGACGCAGGAAGTCGTGCCATTTGCCCTGTTCAGCAGTGGATTGAGTGACACATTGAAGCACGACATTGCTGCCCAGTTACATGCCACTGAGAAGCCAGACAGCTTCAGAACAGGAAAGCCTCTATTCCAGAGAGTCACAGCTAAGACCACCCTGGTTGATCTCATTGGCCCAGAATCACATTTCCTGCTGGACACACTGAACATTGGATCCGAGTGGCTTCTGGAACCTGTCACGTCTTGGCCACAGAATGAGGACTACAGAAAAGCGTTGGACTATGTTAAGAATCTGAAAGCGGTGAATGACATTGCTGAACGTGGTGTCAAGATGATGAGCGACTTTGCAAATGTCATAACAACAGATGCCAAGCAAAGGGACTATCTCCTTCAAGCTGTGGAGTTCAACAGACGCCGCTTTGACAGCTTCAAGAAACAAACTCTCAACAACTGACTGTGTAAATGTCATTATGAAATTAATCATCATGTAATGCTTTCACTTCTTGATCGATTAGACTTGTGACAAAATGTTAATCTCAAATTTGTGTCATGAATAAGGCGCCTTGTCTGCCTTGAGTGTGAGAAAACGAATTTTGTGATATTTCTGAAATCTTTGTATGTACCAATGTGCCATTTCTTGTTCCAAGACTATCATAATTGTATAAGTTAGAAAGAGGATTAAAAACACTTTAATTTGGTGCCTATTTTGTTGCTCTATCTTGTTTAGATAAAAAGTTATAGTGCAAAACATGATTCAAGGGACCCCGGAACTGGTGCTTTTGGCCGATTTCAAGGCAGAAAACCTAAAGCTCCATGCGGCAATGCTTCCCAACAACCTAGGTCAAAATGGTTGTGATTTTCGGCCTTTTCAGGTCAAAATGCATGGGAAAAAGTACAGAAACCTATGAAAATAAGAAACAGTTGATTTTTAAACAGGGCTACTCTGTCTTACATAAAGAAATAATTCTTCAGGGTGAACAATGAAGGTGAGTTCAGCCCTGTACCGTTCTAGTGCTTTGTACCAAAGTTCATGATATTTCGATAAGTCTTCACTTTCTTAAATACGCATCCAGTTCCAAACCATTCTCGCCTTGCTCGGCCCTATACTTGGTAAAATCATCGAGCAGGACGGTGTACGCGTATTCAAGCACCATGTCAAAATAACGCATACCAGCAACACGAGCGGCTAATATAGGTTTCAATTTACAGAAACCGACGACTTCAAACATTATTTCGAGAATGAAACGGCTTCGCGTAGGGATAAGAGCGTTATTGTCAGCTGCATTCTCCCACTTCAACCGTATATCAATGCATGGTTGGTTTGTATCACGATTTACGCATAGCGTACAAATAATAGCGTATGAGGGTGCATCACTAATCTGTTCTCTTTTTGTGCCTACACCCGCAGGTATTTTATACTGTCCTCACCCAACTTCTCAACCAACACGAAGATTCTGTTCATCTCTTCAACACTTAAATAAATAACATTGCGTTTACCAGAGTTTGAATGTCTATTTCGTTTCAAGTACATAACTAATTGCATCGGTATTACGCCTGAATACACACACAGAGTTCAACACGGACACGTCGTATACGGCATTGAGGATGCTGCTCAGCGGAAGTTCCATCTTTTAATATTTTTCTATTGATTCTGCGAGGTGAGAACGTCCAGCTGGGTCAAGCTTTGAGGCGACGATGAGCCGCCGGTGCGGTGTTTACCTCGGAGGGACCGTGCGGGTGGTTGGGTAGGTGGAAGGCGTGGGGTGGGTAATTTAGGGTAGGTTGATTTTAGAACTGTGATCTTGGACTAGTCTAGATAGAAAGGTATTAATGTATAAAAAACGTTGCACCAACTCATATTTGTGAAAATGATTGTATTTTTTTAGGATTGTTAATTATTTTTAAGTTGTAAAATTGCCAAATTTTACGCGTAAAATCGCGCGCGCGGCATTCGCGCAATGTAAACAAACAAAATATCGGACCTTATTTCATCAAAATAATCAATTCAAATTCGGCTTTTTTAACAAAACGATGCTTGAAACTTATTGTAAATGCATTATAGATGTTTATTAGTGTATTATTTTGCATTTTTTAATGATATTTACCTATAAAATGTGTATTAAATTAAGTTATTTTATGATGCGTTCATTTAATTGTGTTTATTTTCAGATACTGTATTTCATAAAAATGGGTAAAAAACGGAAGTCTGCAGTGTTAACTCAAGTGATAGTACCAAAAAATTTAGTGGCCAGCCTTCCCCTTTGATAAAACAGAGCCTCCTACCCTCCGCCAAGTTATTCAGTACAGTTATTTCCTCCAAAACAGCCACCTGGACTTGAAAGACTATGATATTGCTAAAATTATAGCAAAAGATGTGATTGAGATCTGGCAGGCAGTGAACCCGCGGCTGCCCCTCTATGAGGAATATTATGTAGTGAAATTGGTGGATAAAGTGTGCTTCAAGAAAGCAAAAAAGATAAACAGGAAATCTCTTTCTACAGTCCAGGAGCAGAATCTGGAGGAAAAGCTGGATAAACTTTTTGACATTTCTGCTTGCACCTGTAAGCTACCTGTTCGTCCCTGTGATGACAATGCTGTGAAGTGCAAGAAAGAAAATTGTCAAACACAGCACATAATCTGCATTTGTCCTCCCAGTAAGAAGGTAATGCTATTATTTTTTTAACTTTAAACTGGCCTAACTTAGTGCGATTAGGTGCCTTTTAAATGGAAGGAAATTCAATGCTTGTAATTGAAAAATATCCGCATTTTCCTCCTGTAATCTTCCTTTCCCACCCCCCTGGTAATAGAAATTAATAATCAATTTTTTTTCAGGATTTTATCTCTTATTTTAGATCCACTATTTAATATACTTTAATATTTCAGGTTCCAGTAGAGGAGAGGGAATACTTGAGAGATCAGAGGGCCAAAATAGGACCCAAGGGCTCTTTCCAGCTGGGATCTGTGGATAAAGCTGCTGTGAAGAGAGAACAGAGGGCTGCAGCTGAAGCAGAAAGATTACAGAGCCAGATTCAACAGCAGCAGGAAGTGGATTTGGCCACTTTTGCCTCCACACCTTCACAAGATATTTCTTTTGAATCCAGCTCAGGAGAATCAGGAGAGGTATTATATTTTTTTTCTTATAGCTTATCCCATTTTTACCCAAATTTATCCCACTTTTTGTCCCTATTTCCCCCCTTTTTTCCCCCATTTTCGCTTTAGTAATTTATTCTTATTTCCGCCCATTTTCGTCGATTTTTACCCATATTTTTCCCTACTTTTTCCCCTATTTTCCCCCATTTTCGCGTTAGTAATTTATTTTTTATTTTCATTTCAGCCATTTGGTGGTGAAGCTGAAGAGTTCAAGCCAAGGAGGCACCCAAGTGTAGGTTACAACTTTTTGAAAACCCCCAGATATGCCATGGAACTGATCAGGGGTGATGTTTATTCCAATCTTGGGGCAAGTCTTGCTAGTGCCTTCCTCCTGGACTTACAAGCTATGGACCTGCTTAAGCCTGGCCTTGATGTGAAACAGATAATAGTTGATAAATCGAAAATGGACAGGGAAAAAGCTAGAATGAAAGTGAAAAGTGATGAAAAGCACAATGAGGGTCTGGAAAAGTTAGTCTGTATTGGGGTTGATGGGAAAGTTGACAAGGACATTTTGCTGTACAGAGAAGTTAAGGATGAAAATGTGGAGACTAAGCTGAAGAAAGGAAAGGTACAAGAGCACCATTTGACTTTCACAAAGGAGCCGGGAACTGAAAGTGGAACATATCTTACTCCCAGAATCATCCCAATTAAAGGTGCGACTGGAGTTCTTCTTGGTGAAGAAGTTGCTAGTGTCTTGGAGGAATTTAACAGTGTTCATACCCTGAAAGCTGTCCTCCTTGACAACACAAATACAAACACTGGCTGGGAGGGAGGCCTTGTAACAGCTCTGGAAAATAAAATTGAGCTGAAATTGCACACCATTGGCTGTTCACTCCATCAGAATGAGCTTCCTTTCAGAGCTGTTTTCAAGCATCTTGATGGCAGTACCAAAAGTCCCACTGCTTTCACTGGTCCGCTGGGAAAACTGTGAAATTGACTACCAAGATCTGCCACAAGTGGAATTCACCAAACTCAGTGGCCCCCTGGATGACAAGGAATTTGCTGAGGAGACACTGAATGATCTCAGTAGCGACCAGAGGCTTCTTTTGGAGTGTGTGCTTGGAATTTGCAGGGGCAAAGTCAACCCAAGATTTGCCGCCTGGAAAATTGCACTATTAAACCATGCAAGATGGTTGACTTTGGCAATTAGATTGATGTGTCTGTGGACCAGAGGTGCTTACCCTCCAGAACTACAGGATAAGCTTTACCAGGCCATCAAGTTAATTGTGGAAGTGTATGCAGTCAGTTGGTTTGAGATCAAAAGGGACAGCAAGTTCCACAATCAGCAGCTGTACATCTTCAACATGATCCAGAGGATCATCAGGTAAGCATTTATTAATTTAAAAAATGTGAAAAAAAATTTGATTGTGGGGATTTATTTAATAAAAAAAAGGCCCGAGTTCTATAAATCCCCATTATCGAATTTTTTTTCACATTTTCTTATCCCAATTCCCCCCTTCCCCTCTGATAATGGAAATAATCTTACCTTCTTTCTGAAAAAAAATTCGATTATGGGGATTTATAGAACTTGTTTTTTTTAAATTTTTTTTTATTTAAGTTTAATTTAAATCAGCAATTCTGAGACTAATAGGGATTAAATCTTAAACTGGAATAAAAAAATTAATTAATTATTATTCTTCCAGAAGTGGGAAGCCAGCCAAGAAGAGGCTGAAGAAGATCACAGCCATCAACATTGAAGCTACCCACTGGTCAGAACTAATCAACCTTTCTCAAAATGGCATCTGTGAACCTGCTCTCACAGAAGACTTTTCTGACCAGGAGCTTCAAGAAGCATTGCTGAATGGCACCAAGCTGGAGCTGCCTGATCTGCCTTCACATTCTCAGAGTGTTGAAAGGGCCGTGAAGCTGACATCTGAAGCTTCCCATACTGTTTATGGACTCGAATCAAGGCACAAAAACATTCTGGCCAAAACCCTAAGCCGCCAGATGAGGCCTTCCTTTGCTTCTAAGGGCTCTTACAGTGAAAATTATGATGATCTTGGGATCTAAATGTGTCTATTTGACTCTGTACATTTTTTTTTACTTTTTTCAATAAAATTGTAACTTTTTTCAGGATTTTTTTATGAAAATAGCATGTTTTTTTAGGCCGAAAATTGCGAAAATGCGATATTTTTCGGTACGATTTTTTGACGATTTTTGAAACGGTTTCCTCAAAAAACGGTTAAAGCTAGGGATCTGAAAGTTTTTGTCAGTTATTATCATATTAAGCCCTGACTATCTCGACTAGTCCAAAGTCGATATCTAAAAACAATGCGGAAAATCAACCTACCTTAGTGGGTATGAGTCACATGGGTTTTCATCATGAAAGCCTCCAAGCGTTAGTGATTCGTGTACGAGATTGTTCCAACATGAAAGATTCGTTGCGCACTGATGAATCAACCGAATATTTGTGGCCCATTATACTGGGTAGGTGTTTCGAGAATTTTTCTATCTGCGATACATGAAGTAATATCGGATTTAATGATTTATCACACACACTTCTTGGAATGCGCACCATACATCTTCGTTCAGGGGTGACTGTATTCACCATTGTACTTTCTCGAACTATGCACATTTATTAACACTCTGGCGATCTATTTGAGAGAAACATATGTTCATACTTGTCCTTTTTGTTGGGCAAACGATACTCGTCCCTAAACTCTACTAAAAATTCACATAAACCTTTACCTACAACTTCACTGCGCACCTCGTCGTGATATACATGGATGTAGCGGTAGAAATATTTTAAGCTGTCCATAACCACAAGATTTACATTCACCGCCACAGTGTACGCGTACTCGGTGTGATGTAACATGGTGTAACATTTCCTATCACACCAATCATCAACAAGGTTTACAACTCAGATCTTTTGTTTCTCTTCTGCAGGCGTGGATTCTTTCACTTCACGTTATATGTACTCTCTCGTGCAGTTTGATCCTGCAACATATTCCATTACATCGTCTGAACCGCGAAACCCCGCAACGCTCTCACCAGAATAACCATAGCGTATTTGAACGTTTTGCTCATCATGCTTCGCACGATTTAGTGCGGCCTTAAAGATTTCAAAGGATGGATGGTTAGAAATTCTTTGGGTGTTCACCACATCTGTAGACTTTAGTGAGTACCACTTCAGGAATGTAGAGCATGCAATATCATTGAACGCCATCATTATTTTTCGTCTACACGAGAATTCTTTAACAGTTAAAACGATACATCTAAGAACCAGGGCTTGCTGGGGTCAACTGAGTACGTAGGGAGGAGGTATGCCTAGCCAGCTGGTTTAGTAGCAAGAGTCACGTGACTCTTTTTATTGGTCAGCAACATACAGGGGGCAGTGCTTAGATTTTCTTACGCGCGCAGACAGACACACACACACACACACACACACACACACACACACACACACACACAGGAGAAAGTGAAACACCACATGAAGCATAATTAAATACATGTAATAAATAGAAAAATAAATAAACTGTAAAATTTCATCAACAAGTAAATAAACTCTAATATAACAATTATATAACAAATATTCACACCTCAAGGATCCAAAGGGTACAGTGTCGCAGATGCCAGGCACCTGGTAGCGTTTCCTGTATGTGTTACGACACACTTTCGACCCCTAAGCTCATTCACGCCCCCCAACTTCTGAGCCCAAAAGTTATGAGTTCCTACAGTCAGATAGGGTGGTTGGTCACCCTCATCTTCTAAACTCACTAGCTCTTTCAGCAAATTAAAGTCGACGATCCGCCCGTTCGCCTGGTTAAGCGTGATGCCTTTAGCTTTCACGATACATTTCATTTTCTTCCCTACCCTCATCCTTAGCCCATAAGTTTTGGGCCTGTTGAGACAAAAGAATCAGCGTAGGCGCTATCTCCATACTCATCCTTGATCTCATCAGTCAACTCTCCGAGGAATTCTCCAATAGGAGGCATATATTCACCTTCCCTCTCTGTGAATATCACGCTATCTGCATTTTAATGCGCTTGCCAGGGTTCTTCGCAATTTGGTCCCGTTCAAGTTCTACCCCTTCACGATCACGGTAGCGTTGAATATACGTCGATTTTTCATTTTCGGTCTCAACTCCTCGCGGGGATCCTGGTGCTTCTACCTTATCCTTCAGAAAAGTGTTTATACATGTATATGGTGTTAAAAGGTTGGGGAGCTTCTGAAACCTCCACTCTCATATATCTTCAATATTCTGTAAACCGTGACGAATGGCTAGGGACAGCTAAGGACTTATATATACTCCTCTGATCTTCCTCTGGTTGATTGTGTGATTACAGGCCCCATTGTTCTCCTCTGCGCACTTCACACACAGAGGGAACATGAGTTTGTGATCTATAACGACGGGCAAGATTGGCGTCCATAAATCGAGATGGGGGAGCACATCTACGAAAGAAAATCCCAAATAGTTCTCGTTCAAATTAGTTGAGAACTCTTCAGTGGTAGGCAGAGCGGGTGCCACCATTTTTTTCAACTGCGCCTACAGGGTATGGATTGTTCTTCATCACGTAGGAGTATAAAGAACAGAAGTCGTAGTAATGGAGTTTCATAACGTCCATAGGTGAAGAGTATATTTTGAAGGGGTTTGTGCATCCTCCAAACAAACTATCACCGCATTTGAGAGGGTCCAGCACCATTGAACGCCTGATGGTGTTTATTTCTTCGCGATACTGTCCATCTGCCTCCATCCGTACATCATATTCGTCCTCCCACAATACCTTGTCCGTGAACTTGCCGCCTATAAGTTGATCGCGGGTACGGGTCCATGCGAGACTGTCGGCAGGAGATCTACCGTGGATATCTCCTTCGATTCCACACTCAGGACGTGGGCATCCATGTCATCAGCATCCGTTAAACGAGTACGCAATCTTCTCACCAGTGGCGCGGTCTTCGCTTAGACCATCCACCCAAAAAAACACGACCATTGATCTTAATGGTCACTTCCACAGTGTTGAGAGTATGTTTTACGTATACACCGGTCTGTTGTTGTAGGTGTATGAGCCAGTAAATAGCTTTATGCCCATAACTGCGTGGGTTGTTTCGGTGAATGAGAGACAGTGTGTCTTTACGCATGAAGTTGTTCTTGAACACAGTAAAAACAGAGGTGTTCGTGGTTGGGGCTTGTAGCGGGTCGCAGTTGAATCGGACTATGTACATCCTTCTAAAGGCCTGGAAACATACTCTAAGCACGTGCACATCATTCATGCAATAACGCTCACATTCATCCGCTATATTTTAAGGATAATCTTCATTAAAACTGTTGTAGTACCTCTCAAACTCTTCACGCTCACTATCATTCATGTTGGCATAGTTAAAGTAATGTTTAGTGGGGTGGTAGTCCTACGTAATTTAAAATGTCGCTAGTGAGGGAAGTGTAAGGAAATACCTTTTTGAAACTTCGGCGGCTACGCCCATCACCTTGTGTAGCTTGACTAATTTACAAGGTGTGAATAACAAAGTGTCTTTAAACTGAACATTACATCTTATTCGTATCTGTATAAGCTTGTTTCCCCTTTTCAAGGGATCGCCTGTAAATATCTCCGATGATTCGTGTTCAAGCAGTCCTTATAATGGAATTGTGTATCAAATTTTGCGCCGTTATGGGCAAGAACATACAGTCATTTTTATGAACATGTCCGCTAACTTGACAATATAAGACACAAAGAGTTTCACGGGGTGTCGTGTGCACTCGTTTCAAAAACGTTTGTTCGTTTACCACATTTGTGGCATTCATCACACTCGACGTTCATGCACTCGTCGCAGATAGTCTGGCTTAGAGTAGATGTGGGATAACCTCTTTGGTTTCTGCGTCCGTGTATGTCTCTATATCGTAGTATACGGTTATACAAGTTTTATTTTAAGGTTTAGCGTCTTTCATATAACATACAGTACATACTTTATACTATTTGCCTTATATTTCTCATGGCATGTAAAACTGAAATTCATCGCGTTTGTGCTCGAATTTTCCCCAATTGTCCATCATATGAAACATGCCGCACTCACAGATTCTCATTTTCCTACACCTGCCATTTGATTTATGGAATTCAAAATAGTTATTATTGAAAAATGTGCGTCTACACGCATTGTCGTCCCTCTTCTCAGCTTCAACTACACGACTTTCACATTTGGCGCTTTTACACTGCTCGCATACCATGTGGCAATCCTTACAATGTTTCACTATATCATCCGCAAACTCGAAACATCCCTTACACAAATCGTGAGGCCTTCCATATTTTCGACGTTTATCATAACTCGCGTAAAGAGCCCTTATATTGCCGATGGGGAGATACGTTGTCCTTGACAACCCTAAAATAAGTGGAGGCTTTGTACGTTCTCTCACACTGATTTTAAAAAAATACACAGTCCTACGACGATCATCCAATCCTAATACAACTATACGAACATTCAGTTCCTGCGCTACCCTTCTCAGCTCTTGAGGCCCCATATTACAGTCAAACTCGAGCTTGCAGTCTGCTGCCAGTTTAGGGGCAGGCTGCACAACCGTCGGAAACCAAATTTTTATGGCCACTGTATTTAGTACAGTAAACATATGAGCCAAGACTATTGCTATAAAGCCGCAACGGCGATCGAGGTTTGTGTGGTTTCTGAATATTTGATAATTGTGAAAGTTAAGGTGTGGCCGTATTTCCCGCAACACGGAGAACGTGGTCTATATCTATCGTGAAGTTGTCCATGGTGAATTCGGTGCTGCTTTAAAAGGCCTGCATTATACGGCCCAAAATGTAATCTACATCTCTGTCCCCATTATCTGACCCGAACCCGAGGGACAGTCACGTCTTGGCTTCACGTCCCTCACTGCTCTGAAGGGCAAACTCCACAATACGTTCAACTACACGCCGCAGTCCGTGTTCAGCACCGTTGCTATACATGGTTCGCCGGTCGACCCTGACTACGTAACAGTTTCTATTCCAACAAAGACCCTAGGATCCACTCATGGCTGGTCTACCTAACTGTGTTCGTAATTGTGTATTGTGCATGTCCTCCGTGGTGGCGGAGAGGACCTACAATTTTACGTGGGTTCCGAACCACAAAGCTTAATTTTACTACCTTAAACTATACCCAATCTATCAACATATGCGTCTAATCGATTTTTATACATGTTTATAGACGTGCTACTAATTACTTCTACCGGCAAACTATTCCACCTATTTACTACTCTATGCGTGAAAAAGTTTTTGGCAACTGCTGTCTCGAACCTTCTACTTGTCAACTTACACCCGTTATTTCTAGTCCTATTATATTGAGATATTTCGAAAAAGCGATCTCTATCTACGTTATCGAACCCATTCATAATTTTGAAAACCTGGATTAGATCACCCCTTAGCCTCCTAGTCTCGATTGTAGTCAATTTTAATTTCTTAAGCCTATCCTCGATTTTGTCTATCTTTTCGCATATGCGGATTCCAAAATTGGATCGCGTACTCCAAATGGGGTCTAACTAATGATTTATAAAGAAAAACAATAATATCGCGCGATTTGTACCAAAAATTTGTATCTATAAAACCTAGCACTTTGTTCGCTTTATTGACCGCTGCTGTACTTTGTTTCGCTACTTTTAAATCACCAGTGACTATAACTCCTAAATCTTTTTCCTGTTCTATGCTTGCTAACTCCTTCCCTGATATACTATACGCAAAATTACCGTTACGCGAACCTATATGGAAAATTTTGCACTTATCGACGTTAAATCTCATTTGCCATGTGACTGATCAATTAACTATTTTATTCAGATCTTCCTAGATTTTAGCTCTATCTTCGTCATTAATCGCCCTACCACCCAACTTCGTGTCATCCGCAAACTTTGAAACTGTACTGAGTAGGCCGACATCTAAATCGTTAATATATATAAGAAAAAGCAAGGGACCCAATATAAATATATATATATATATATGAAAATTATTTCACGAAAGTCACACGTGAAAAATATTTATGATGAATAAAACCACGAAGGAAAGGAAACACAAAATGGTGCTCAAGCGCTTTCGTCTAATGACATCCTCAGTGTTCCTGAGGATGTCATTAGACGAAAGCGCTTGAGCACCATTTTGTGTTTCCTTTCCTTCGTGGTTTTATTCATCATATATTATATATATATATATATATATATGTATTTGTGTATATGTATATATACACAGTATATATATATATATATATATATATATATATACAGGGTGAGTCATAAGTCTCCATACATCGGCAAAATGGTCACTTTATTATGCAATCACTTGTAAGTCACAAAATATGCTCTATGTGGGCACCATTACACTGAATGCGCATACGAATGCGTTCCTCCCAGTCATGGCAAACACGCGTTAACACGTCTGGTGTTATGAGTGCACATGCATCAAGAATGCGTTCCTTTAGGGGGTCGGTGTTTTGTATTTTCACCTGTTACACCATGGCCTTCAAGTGCCCCCACAAGGAAAAATCAAGGGGGGTGAGGTCTGTGGACCTAGGAGGCCACTCCACGGGACCACAGCAGCCAATCCAGTGACCCGGAAACTGCTGATCCAGCCACTGTAATGGGGTGGCGCCCCGTCTTGCTGAAAGTACGCTGGAAATCCCCCGTCCTCGTTCAGCAGGGACGGCATGACTGTCTTGCAGCATGTTTAGATACATTTCGGCATTCAGATTGGTGTCACTGAAAAAAGGGCCAACAATTGTGTTGCCCCATATCCCGCACCACACCATCACTTTTCCAGCGCCTTGCGTCTTTGAGGAACTCATCCAGTGCGGGTTGTCATCACTCCAATAACGTACGTTTTGACGATTAACCTCTCCATGAACATAAAAGTTGGCTTCGTCTGAAAACAGGATGCCAGCCGAGAACTCCGTGTCTTCGACCACTTTTGTTCTTGCATATTCACAGAATTCCAGCCGCCTGTCCGGGTCGTCTTCGCTAAGATACTGCAACATTTGCATTTTGTATGGATGCCATCTGTGCTCTTTCATATTGCGGACGATACTCCTTTGGCTGACACCGCATTCTGCAGACATCCGTCGAGTGCTTTTTTGGGGACTCTTTGCGAACGCTGCCAGCACCATGGTCGCTGTGCCTTCATCGGTGGCTGTTCGTGGACGGCCACTTCTCGGTTGGTCTGCAACACTTCCAGTCTTCTTGAACTTCTCAATGAGTTTGGCAATAGTGTCGTGTGTGATGTGCGTGCCTGGGGCGTGTCTCCTGTTAAAATCCTCGACAACTTTGCGACAGCTTCCTGATCCTGCCAGAAGAATGATCTCTATACGCTCTTCTTGGGACAAAGGCATCTCAGCACATCACCTGCAAAAAAATAAAAAATAAATAATCATTTATTTATCATGACCATTTTGCCTGTGTATGGAGACTTTTGACTCACCCTGTGTATATATATATATATATATGTGTATATGAGGACGGAGAAAGAACAAATGAAAAATGAGGTAACCACCCGGGAATCGAACCCGGGATCTTCCGATTGCCGGTCAGATATGCTATCCACTACAACATGGGCCTCGATTAATCAGAAGTCGTAATTCTCCTACATACGAGCAGAAACCAATGCCCTGAGGGGGCACCTCCCGCATGCCGCACATACAGTATATACATTTTAACTGCAAACAACACACATTATAATTAATGTAAAGAACGACTGTGTGTTGTTTGCAGTTAAAATGTATATATATATATATATGTATATAAAATATATATATATATTTATGTATATATATATAATAATATATATATATATATATATATATATATATATATATATATATATATATATATATATATATATATTATATATAGTATATGTATATATATATATATATATATATATATATATATATATATATATATATATATATATATATATATGTGTGTGTGTATATATGTATATACAGGGTGTTTCAGGAGGAAAGGTCAATACTTTGGGAGGTGATAGTGTCGGTCATTGTGAGAAAAAAAGTTCATATGAACATGTGTCTAATTCTGAATGGTTACGGAGATAGAGCTTTTTGAATCTACAAATACAAAAGCATTGTTAATGGTAATCAAGAAAGAGAAACCAATTACTGTTTCTAACATTTATGTAATGTTTAAACATTGGCATTTTGAATGGTATCAGATACAGAAATGACAAATTTGTTACAGTTTACAATACGTTTTCGAAAATCCCACCGTCAACCTCAATGCACCTTGCAACGCGTGTGCGAAGATCGCGTATTGTTCGTCTGAGTTGATCTTGACGTTCCTTTATGCGGGCAGCAGCATCCAAAATGCGCGCGAGCAATTCGTCTCGTGTATCCACCTTTCTTTTGTAAACTTGACTTTTCATCCACCCCCACAAACAATAATCTAACGGAGAGAGGTCTGGAGACCTTGGTGGCCATTGAATGGGACCACCGCGGCCAATCCAGCGACAGGGGAAATTTTGATTTAGGTATTGCATCACCAGACGGGTAGAATGTGGAGCAGCTCCGTCATGCTGAAAGTACATACCAGCGCGTGTAGCCAAAGGAACATCCTCCAATAGTCCTGGCAATTCATTTTGCAGAAATTCTAGGTAACTTCGTCCTGTAAGACGATTCTCTAAAGTAACAGAGACAATCAGCTGATCATCCATGATACCGAACCACACATTGGCAGAGAAGCGATGTTGAAAATTTGTTTCCACAGTGGCATTTGGATTTTCGTCAGACCACCGATGAGAGTTACGAGTGTTGTTGATACCGTCACGGGTGAAAGTAGCTTCATCGGTGAACAGTATTAATCGAAGCAATCGGCGATTAGCATTTACCCAGTGACAAAATTCCAGTCTGATATGGATGCAAGCCTTCCTCACGTAATGTTCGCCATACTCTTGTGTGTGGTACACCGAGACGTGTAGAAATTCTTCGTGAGCTAGTAGTAGGACTACGCTCTAGAAACTGAAGAATGTTTTCCACTTCATCCACATCTTGTTGACCTTCACGTTCAGATGAAACATGAGCGCTGGGAAGTGTACCAATCTCACGCAATGTGTTGAAAACCCTGGTGAACACTCTTCGATCCGGAATTCTGCGGTTCGAAAACCGTCGACGGTATTCTGCAACAGCAGCTGTTGCACTTCCATCGCAAAAACCGTAGACATACACCATATCTGCATATTTGGCATGTGTGAAGGTGTGTGGTATTCTTAACACTGCTTCAAACACCAAACAATGTCACTCACAACAGTCAGCTGTCGATTGGCTTATGTTACATGCTTACATTACAGCTTACATGGTTTAAGGTTATAGGGGAGGGAAGGGGGAGGAAGAGCTGCGTGCGCATCAGATTCAAACAGCTCTATCTCCGTAACCATTCAGAATTAGACACATGTTCATATGAACTTTTTTTCTCACAATGACCGATACTATCACCTCCCGAAGTATTGACCTTTCCTCCTGAAACACCCTATATATATATGTAAGCGAAAAGTCCCTGTGCACCTGCAAGAAGTGTAGTGAACCTGTACCTGCACTGTGTTGGAAGTGGAAAATGCACAGGGAAATTTTGCTCACCCGGTGTATATATATATATATGTGTGTGTGTGTGTGTGTGTGTGTTTAAAAATGAACAATGAATAATTCGTATGTTCATATATTCTTATATTCATTTATATAATTCGTATATTTATATTCATATAATACTTATGTTCATATGTCTGTACGTTCATATATTCATTTTTACATAAGGACCAAAATCGCCTAATGCAAGTTTGGATAAAATTTTTGATTTGCCTTCTATTTTTGCCGAATATTTGGTGAATTGGTTCATTTTTTTTAATATTCCTTAATATTTACTGTATACTCGTATAAGTATATATATTTATCTCACTAATTCGTTTCCTCTAATTTCTCCCAATAATGACTTGTACTGTACGTACGAATTAAATAACTATGGCGTATTAATTATGAATTAACGTATGGCATAATTTGAACAACTATTACTCATAAAGTAACTTAATTCCCTTCACATTTTCCATTCCTTGAATACTGAATCATGTCTTTAGTATGTGGATATCTTAGTATTCAATGTATGGTAAATTCTTTAACATAATAATATTATTTATATGTTGTTCATTCATACGTCCATTTCCTTTCTTGACCAGCTATCTTTTATTTCCATTATCTTTTATTTCCATTATCCTTTATTTCCATTATCTTTTATTGTCTACCTATGCTCTATTGACATACCAGTCCATGTTTACTCGTGTCAGTCTATATTATGCACAAAACCTATTGTGTGACGTACCGATATATATACAATACTTTATGCATTCGTACATGTCCCCTGATGATCATGATTACGTACGTAGTTACCTTACATGTAAATACGTCCACATGTATCCTTTTTACTTTTTCTTTTAATTATTTAACCTCTCGCAAGATACTCATTCATGCTGACGCAAGTGTTCGAATTCCGATGACGACGCCAAAAGTGGGCATCTGAATACGAAATCTCCTCTCTTGCTTGCTTCTAATTTATAAAACATTATTATGTGTGTTATATTATGTATATATATATATATACACACACACACACATATATATATATATATATATATATATATATATATATATATTATAATATATACACAGTATGTGCCCATGTACTTTGTGTTATACTCCTAACATCCTAATTGTCTATAAATATGAAACACTGTAAAACTAGAGTGTTTAATTGTAATTAACTGTAATAATTTAATATGATGTAATTAATGTACCTTAATGAAACTGTAATTAAAGATAATAAGCGAATGTGAATTAATTGGTAATTATAATCATAGTTGTAATAAACCAAAATTACAATGTACTTAATAATGTGCTTGGGTTGTACTCAATGTACTACTCCGACATTATGTCGCCATTTAGTAATGTATACTCGGCGATAAGATTATTATTTTTTTTGTTATTTATTTTTTCGTTTTATTTTGGAATTTTTCAAAATTCTGATGTGTTTAAATTATGCTTAACATCCAAGAATTGTTTAGATCGCCTATTAAAGGGGGAAACTTAACCTTCAACTGCACTCCCCCAAAATTTAGACTTATTTAATTCTTGTATTGTAAATTCAATCATTCCTGTCTTAGCCTCCTCGTTTTAAATTCCGACCTGAGCCATGGTCGAAAGCGGTCGAACCTCTCCCCCTGTAAAAGTCTGATCTAACTTAGAGGCTGAGCATTACCTGTACATTTTAGCAGTAAATTACAGTAAGAAAAGCCTGCCTTTATACTCTCCTTCGAGCCTTACTCTCTTCAGAGAACTCAGTCAATAAAGTAGAGAAAAATAATTTCCCGATACGTTATAAGAAGCATCGGGGAGCCGTCAGATAATTTAGTAAGTTTTCACAGAATCCTCTGAACCACTATAGAAGAACTCGGAGAGTAGTATAGAAGAAACTACTGCGAGTGACAAATCCGTTGCTTCCTCCTAACCAGAACCCCCCGTCGACTTCGAACTAACCAAGGCCATAGACGGAGGGGTTTACACACACACACACACACACACACACACACACATATATATATATATATATATATATATACAGGGTGGGTGGAAAGTAGCTCCCTAATTTAAATTACATATAAATTATGTATAAATTGTGATTGTATTGCTATATTGTTATGGTGTGTTCTCTAAAGTGGTACAATTGTAACGGTAATCTTTTTTTCTCTAAAGTGTTCTCTTTGTGTTCTCTAAAGTGGTACAATTGTAACGTTCATTTTTTTTTTTCATTTCAGATTGAAGGGTAACATGGCTGAGCGTTTAACACTGCAGGAGCGTGCCCAGTTGGCGGCACGGTACGAAGTTTGGCAATCTGTCGTTCGAGTTCAAAGATGGTGGCGGGCCATTCACGGACCACGTGCCCAAGTGGACCCGAAAACAATCAAGAACTGCCACTCGAAGCTCATGACCACGGGGTCTGTGGCAGATGTTCGAAGATGTGGTCGCCCTTCGACATCCAGGGCCCAGGAGACGGTGCAGGCAGTTCAGGAAGTGTTCGCACGGAGTCCACGAAAGTCAACTCGCCAGGCAGCTCGGGAAAGTGGACTCTCCCGCAACTCAGTGCGAACTATGCTGAAGAAGGAGCTGAACTGGCGTGCGTGGAAGCCGCATTACTGCCAATCTCTCTCGGACGAGGACTGCGATATTCGCATGGAGTTCGGGGAAATCATGCTGGCTTGGCATGAAGACTGGCCCCATCTCTTCCGCAACATCCTCTGGAGCGACGAGGCGGTGTTCCACGTCGGAGGCTTTGTCAACCGCCACAATTGCCACTACTGGGCAGGAGAGGATCCCATGGTTACCGCTGAAAAACGGCAGAATCGGTTCAGTGTAACGGTGTGGTGTGGTATGACCTCAGATCAGGTTGTGGGCCCGTTCCTTCTGCGCAACACCATGAATGCTGAGCGGTACCTTGCTATGTTGCGAAACGAGGTCTGGCCGGTTGTCAGCACATGGGAGAACATCGACGATCTGATATTTATGCAAGATGGCGCCCCTCCGCACTTCGCTCTTGTTGTCCGTGAGTGGCTGGATGCCCACTTCCCTGGGCGTTGGATGGGTCGTCGTGGTCCACATCAATGGCCAGCCAGGAGCCCCGACTTGACACCGTGCGACTTCTTTCTTTGGGGGTGGGTAAAGGAAGAAGTCTACCGCACCAAACCGAGGACATTGGAAGAACTGGAGGACCGAATTCGGGAAGTCATGTCCTCCATCCCGCCGGAGTTCCTGCTAAAGTCAGTGGACGCCATTCCTGGGCGGCTCCAGAAGCTGGTGGAAAGAGTTGGAGCCCACATTGAATTTTAGAGAAAACCTACCATGTATGCCTACCTTTTCATATTATTTCTTCTGAAATAAATGGATAATATACGTATTTTTTTACCAATCCAAAATAGGGAGCTACTTTCCGCCCACCCTATATATATATATATATATATATACGGTAAATCACTTTTTATACAAAAATGAAAAAGTTTATTACCCGCTCATACTCCATACAACAAATATTAATAATAATTGGGCGTATGACAGAATCTTTAATGCATAGCCAATTAAATATTTTGGCACCATTATTTCTTAGACATCTTGTATCTTCAACAGTAAGATTCAATATGATCCTAAGATCTGGCTTAAAATTATATTAAAAATACCACAGTAATGTCGAAGTTAAGTGGAACCACAAACACAAATTTTCACCTTGGTAGAACACTGTGTATATATATATATATATATATATATATTATATATATATATATATATATGTGTGTGTGTGTGTATATATATATATATGGAACAATCAGTTTTATATGAAAATGAAAAAGTTTATTGGCTGCCCATACTCCATATGGCAAATATTAATAATAATTGGGCGTATGATAGAATCTTTAATGCATGGTGAAATGCTAAAAATAAATAAGTTAGAGTAAAAATAAAATCTAGTTTTATTACAAAATTAAATGAATATTTTTATAAGATTTAAAGATATATTTGTATATTAAGACAAAAAATTTGTTTTTGCTTTAAATTTGGTTTACCATATTTCAGTTTTTGTTTAAAAGAGCGCCTAGCCACCAATACATTACAACAAGGGCTCGTGACGGTTTTCTGTCACGAGAAGTTCAATTGCTTTGTCTATTGGCTGTGTCGTGTTTTCAGACCTTGCTGGTCTATTATGGCCTCATAAACGTATTTTAATACGTTAATGAGAAGATTAATAGTTTTGACTATTGTCTGTGTCGTTTTTTTAAACCATACTGGTCTATCAGGTGTTGGTAAGTGAAATCTGGTTGGTAAGTAAAAGCCGTAGGTAAGTCGGCTATGTAATACTGTATTACTGCTGAGAGGTCTTAAAGTCTATACTTATACGATTGGTGTAGCCCCATCTCGGCCTCGTGCTGCTGATGGGTGGGCACCTAATGTCTATACTGGAGGTCTTAAAGTCTATACTTAGACGATTGGTGTAGCCCCCATCTCGACTTCGTGCTGTTGATGGAAGGATCTCCTTAAAGCCTTTATTTATAGTGTGTTATTGACAAACGTACATGCATACACACCCATATACATATATACATATAATTTTTTTTTGTGAGCCTGAGCAGAGAGGTTAGGTTACCCCTTGGAGTTCACATACAAACAACTTATATATATATATATATATATATAAAAGAAGCTTTTCTACACATGCACACACAATGCTGCAGGCGAATGTATTGCACTCGACATTTTTGCAGGCATACTACTAGAGGAATTTCCCTGATATAAGAGAACTGAACGACAAATGTAGGAGGCCCACCGCGGCCGCGGACCCCTATGATCATACAGTTGCTTTATATATATATATATATATATATATATATATATATATATATACACACACACAGAAAAAAAGTAAATATTATTGCCTCAAATGTAACATTTTTCATGCCATTACTGGAAAAAAAATTGCACTTTAAAATTCGTTGTATTAATTTAGTTGAACAATAAAACATTTTAATTAATCCCAATTTGAATTTTACTGGGCTCTCAAAGTAATTAAAAGGTCACAAATATCATTTAAGTAATGTAATCATTATTATCTTCAATACCATTATTAATACTACCGTCACTATTAGTATCCATGGGCGCAAATCGCTACCAAAAAGTGAGGGGTACATTTGGATATAAAAATTAATAGATTTTTAGTAAATTTATTAAAAATAGCGTAACAAAATAATATAGTATAATACATATACACACACACATATATATATATATATATATATATATATATATATATATTGAGGGTTGTCGCTTTTGTTGTTGTTGTTTAGCCGATCAGCCCACCCTGATTGAGCAAGCCGGCGGCACGCAGGTAACCGATCGCCCTCTCCGGAGTGGACCAGAGGTTCAGCGCACTAGTGATGTTGTGTTGTGTTCGTTGTTGTGCAGAGAGGTACAGTCTGTCATAATGTGTTCAATTGTTTGTGGTGTGGTCTGGCACAGGTGGCAGGTGTCGTCTGTGGAGTTGTCTAGTCTGTGTTTATATGTCCGTAAGTTGGGGTGATGTCCACATCGGAATCGTGCTAAGTTAACTCGATCCGATCTGCTCAGGCTGATTTCTGACCTGTTAATGGGTGGCGGCTTCGCACCTAGGACCACATTCGGACCGAGTGTGTGTTTTCTGTGCTGTGTGATGTCTGTGGGGCGTGGTATGGAATGGAATATTTGGTTATAATGTCTCTCTGGTGTTACCTTAATGGTGCAAGGTGTCGGTTCATGATTGTACATGTAGTGGCAAGGGTGTTGTGGGTTAGTTGTCGCTGCTGCCATGAATTGTGTTCCCCTCATGTCTAAATGTTCCCTAACTTTCAGTATTTTTTGTTTCTGTGTGCAGGTGTTCTATTGGTGTTGTTTGAGTGCATCCTGTAATGATACGAAATGTGTTGTTTTGTATTGTCTGTAAGGTGTTTATGTGTGTGTTTGAGATAATGGGTGCCCAGCATGGGCTAGCATAGTCCATAACTGAGCGAATATATTGTTTGTATATGAGTGATGTTGTTTCCTGCTGGTGTCCAAAGTTAGTGTCTGTTAGTACCCTAAGCGTGTTAAGTCTTGACGTACATTTGTTTTTAATGTCCTGAATGTGGTTTGCAAAAGATAATGATGTGTTGTATATGACCCCAAGTATTTTGGTCCTGTGAGTGTGTGGAATGTTGATGTTGTTTAGTGTAAGCTGTGGAGTTACCTGGTGTTCTTTTGTGTTGCTTGTAAGCAGTGATGGTTGATTTTGTGGGCGCTACTTTGAGTCTATTGTGTGTGAGCCAGTCTTGTATACTGTTTATGTATGTTTGTAGGTTATTTGTAGCGGTGTCGATGTTGTTGTGGGTGGATGTTAGAGTGATGTCATCTGCATATGATGATAAGGTAAGTTTGTTATCTATGCGTGTTGGACTGACATGCATATATAAGGTGAACAGTGTTGGTGAGAGAACAGAGCCTTGAGGGACCCCGTTCGGAAAAAGCTTGTTTTTGGATGACTTGCCATTAAATGTGACATGTGAGTATCTTCCTGAAAGATAATTGGTCAGCCACCTTTTGGTGTTATTGTGCTTGTTTGTGTTGAGTATTTTGTTTATGAGAGGGAAGCGTGGGATAGCATCAAATGCTTTACTAATGTCTATTGTTACTAATAGTGTACGTTGAGCTGGTCGTCTGGGGTTGATGCCATCCATGATGTGCTGCGTGAGGTTAGTGAGTAATGTCGTGGTTGAGTGGTGAGGTCTCAATCCATGTTGAGTAGGCGATAGTGGTATGTGTGGGTTGGTGATTTGTAAGATTAGTCTTTCTGTTACTTTGGAAGGTATGCATAATAAAGTAATGGGTCTATAGGAAGCTGGTTCTGTTGGATTTTTGTTTGGTTTGGTTAGTGTAATAATTTTACCTTGTTTCCATATGTCAGGAATAATACAGTGTTGGTATGAATATGTGCTGATGTTTGTGAGAGCTAGTATTCCCTGTGGACCACAGTGTTTAAGGTGTATGTTAGATATGTTGTCTGGTCCAGTAGCCTTCGAATTCTTAATGTTTTTGATGATCTTGGCGGTCTGGTCTGTATTGAAGGGTGTAATGGTCGTGTCGAGTCTGTAGGTTTTCTTGTGTCTGGCTGTTTTTCTGTCTGCGTGTTTCTGGTTGTTGTCTCTGTTTAAGTGACTTATCTTTGCGTAGTGATTAACTAGAATGTTAGCTTGTTGTGTGTATGTTGGGATATTATTTTGGCTGTGACAGATGGCCGCGTGTGAGGTGTGAATGCCGCTGATAGAGTGGGTAATGCTGTTTATAGTCTTGTGAGGGGTTCCAAAAAACCTTAGCCCCCCCCCCCCCCTTTCCAGCTTACATGTTTACTTATATCGAAATAGTTTTTAGTGATTTTAAAAATATATAAAATTCTTTATTTATTGCAGGTATTAAAATTACTCTAGCTGATAAAGTGATAATATAATGGCTTCTCAATTAATTGGTGATTCAGAGGGGCAACGTGTGATAGATCGCATACGAGCAATAACATTTCGCGAAGCTATTGATGCTGGAGCCACCTTTATAACACGTTCATGGGTTGCCAAAAAGTTGCGAAGAAGTGAGGACTTCGTCAAAAGAAATTGGAATAAAACTTTGGATGAATGTGAAATGGATACAACCAAATCTGGGCGCCAAAATTTGCCACTCTCTCAGGAAACAAAGGACATCATTGAAAGTGGTACGCGTAAGCAGAAAAACAGCTGTGCTAAACTTTCTCCGATGATTTTTTTGTTTACGTAACACGTCGGCCTAACTACCAAAATGATCGAGTATGGGTCACAACACCAGATGAAATCGATGACAATGAACATTATCGCGAATTATTAAAAAGTCCAGACTGTGTTGGTGTGTTTGTTTTGTTCACTGCAAAGAAGCTTATGTGGGTGCTGAAGCCAAATGGCCAGAGTTGGGATGGACAGTATTTTCGTGATATTATTCTATCCCAGCATGTCATTCCTTTTCTAAGAAACCCAAACAATGTTATGGATGTCGATCAGGTCACACTTCTGCACGATAGGCCCCCTGCTTAAGGCATTAGCACCAACAGTTGTTACGGACCCTGAGATCGATTTCTTTGGAAATGAAGAATGGCTAGGAAATTCTCCTGACCTGAACGTCTGTGAACACATTAGATCAGTTATAAAGGACAAGGTTGAATGTCTCTTGTTTCAAGAACCTGCAGCAAATCGATTTTCGAAGGATACAATGACGCAACACATTGAAACTGTTTTAGCCAAATTTGCGAAACGATCAGATCTATTCACGTCACTTTTCGCAAGCTACCCAAAGCGAATTCAGGCTGTCTTAGAAGCCAATGGCGGGAACACCAAGTTTTAATTGTTTCTCATTAAATGCAGGATTAAATTCTCTTTTGTAAGGTATGTTTAGTTTTACTGTACCTCTAATGGTTTAGGCCATGGGCGGGGGGGCTAAGGTTTATTGGAGCCCCGTATAGCCTGGATGTATCTGTGGAGTGGTTTAGTGTTGCTATGAATTCATGAAATGTTTCTGTTTGTTTTTCTTTGAGTTTGTTCTTTATTTCTGTGTTGCGCTGTTGTATCTGCTGTTTTATCGCTTCTGTGTGTGGTGTTTGTGTGTTATGTTTGAGGTTGTTACGTTGCCTTATGAGGTGGGCTATTTCTCTAGTGTAATTTGGGTTGTATTTCCTAATGTTGCCCTGTTGCCCTCTGGTATGTATTTGTTTGCATTATTGATGATCTGATTGAATGTCTTGAGTGTTGTATTGATGTTTATGATGGGTGTGTTGTTTAATGTGGTGAATTGTTCCTCAGTCTGTATTTTGAACTGTTCCCAATCAGCTTTCTCGTAATTTCCGTAAGTGTGCCTAAGGTTGTTGGGGCAGAGTGTAGAATGTGTTGTAATGATGATGGGCAGGTGGTCTGATGACAGTTGTTTTTCTGTTCTCCAGTATGTATGTGTTGCTAGTGAGGGGGAACAGAACGTTATGCCTGGAGAGGAGTTTGAGTATCCTGCTTGATGTGGTATGTGTGTATGTTCTTCTATATTGTTAAGAATGAAGAGGCTGTTTAGTTGTGTGGCTATGTTTGCGCCTCTGGTGTTGCTTTGGTTGTGCAGGTACCAACTAGTGTCTTTAGCGTTGAAATCTCCTCCTAAGATGACATTAGTGAGAGAGGCCAGATTGTGTAACTGTGGATTGTAATTCGCTGACACCTGAGGTGAACTATCTGGTGGGATGTATATGTTGATTAGTGTGGTGTTGTGTTTAGAGCGTGTTTTAATGCTAACTGCCTGTATTTCTATCGTGTTATCTGCTTGGATTGTGTTTGTAATGTTTTGGGTAGCATCAGTGTAACTAATGCTTTTACGTATGTAAGTGATGAGTCCACCCCCGTTACCCCCAGTACGATCTTGACGGATCGCCGTGAAGTCAGGGATGGTGGGTGTTTTGTGTGTGCGTTTTAGTTTTGTTTCTTGTATAAGTGCTATGTGAATGTTTTGTTTGTGTACGAATTCCCTAAGCTGCATGATTTTGTTTGTGAGGCCATCTACGTTGTACTGTAATATGTTAATATTACACTTCTGTATGTGTCTCATGGTGCTATTGTGTCTATGTCTTTGTGTATGGTGACATGTGTAAGTTGTAGTGGGGCCTGGATTAGTCTTAATGTCGCCGGAGAGTAAGAGTAGTCGGGGGAGCACGCAATTGCTCCCCGTAAATGAAAAAATAGCACGCTGAGAATAGGTCCGGACCCGGGAGCCGATCGGCACTCTGACCGTGCCACGCAACAGGCCGTCGACTGCCAGTCTGGCCAACCGTAGACAGCCCGATGCACGGAGATTTTTCTCTTTTGTTGATGAATGTGGTGCGTCTCCAAATTGGTGAAGGTTGTAGATTTTGGCGGGGTTCGATTCCACTGGCCTTGGAGTATCGGGGTTACCCTATAAATTCTTGTGCATCAGGATGGTTTCGATTAATGAATGAGGCTGGCTTACATAATTTATTGTGATAACTTGTCGGAGTAAATGAACCAGATTGACGGCACAGGGCTTATGCAAGAAGCACAAGATCATAGTGGTAAGTTAAAAAATCGTCCCGGGTGCGGCTCGACTCGGCCTTTAAAAACATCCCGAGTCTCGCGCATGCGCATTGGATGCACGCCTTTAGGGCTTGCCATTATTATTTTGTATAGTGCGTACCGGGAGTAAGCAATACGCCCCCGGCGGGAAAGGCTCCTCATTTTATAACATAATATAATAATAATATAATAATAATAAATAATAATATTTATTCATGTATTATAATTCCTCTCATTACTTTGGAATACCATTAGCCTACTAAGAGTTCCTAATAGTTCCCAAATAGTGGAGGGGGTACAATTGATGTTTTGTCCCCGGCCTTCAAAAAGTAGGGGGTTACATGTACCCCCCCGTTCCATAGAGATTTGCGTCCATGTTAGTATCATTACTAATAGGCCTACTAATACTAAACTATCAATACATTTAAACAGAAAATTTAGAAATCAGTTTCCTGAAGTGGAAAGTGGCGTGTCTACGAACGTCAGAGTCAAATTATAAAAAGGAATGCGTGGCATAGGTTACTTTTCAACTTATTATTTATAACGTAAAGAACGACGCTTGTATAGGAGATATTCCGCGCAAGACGAGAGAGCGAGAACGAAACAAATGAAAAAATGAGGTAACCACCCGGGAATTGAACCCGGGTTCAATTCCCGGGTGGTTACCTCATTTTTTCATTTGTTTCGTTCTCGCTCTCTCGTCTTGCGCGGAATATCTCCTATACAAGCGTCGTTCTTTACGTTATTTATACTGCGTGTTCTTTGCAGTTGAATGTATATATATATATATATATATAATATATATTATATATATATATATATATATACTGTTTATATATACTGTATATTATATATATGTATATGTATATATATATATGTGTGTGTGTGTATTATATATATATAGGATCTATATATATAGTAGTTTTACTGCTTATAAAAATATGCACCCATTTATAATTTATAATAAACAAAAAGTGACAACATAACTTACAACGTGTTTTTCTCTTCTTTGCAGCTTGGACGTGGCGAAAGATACGAAGTAAATATGATTTTTTCAATAACCTTCGAGAAGTTTTAGACATTTGCAGTCCCTCCCTGAAAACTAATTCTAGTGTGGATATGGAGAAGCGCTAAAACATAAGGCTTCAATTTGTATCATTCATCTTTTGAAGAACATTTTGGCTAGCATTCAGATGTCAGATATATCAAAGATGAGTGCAGAAACTGAAAACGAAACACATACCATAGTTTTTGACGTTGATCCAAATCTCTTAGATCTTCTAGATGCTGATGTTGAAATCTCTCTTGCCATACCGATGTGGGAAGCTTGGCTCACAGTTACTTCCTTAAGTTTAATAATAATTTGCACAATCGTTGGAAATGTTCTCGTAATACTTTCTGTGTTTACTTACAGACCTCTTAGAATTGTGCAAAATTTCTTTTTAGTTTCTTTAGCTGTAGCTGACTTAACTGTGGCCGTGTTTGTCCTTCCGTTCAATGTGGCGTATATCGTTATAGGCAAATGGATATTTGGAATACATGTGTGTAATATGTGGCTCACATGCGACGTTCTATGCTGCACGGCATCCATTCTCAATCTGTGCGCGATTGCTCTCGATCGGTATTGGGCCATCACTGACCCAATCAATTACGCTCAAAAGAGAACCGTAAAAAGAGTGCTTGTCATGATTGCTTTTGTGTGGATAATCAGCGTGGTAATATGCCTGCCCCCGTTACTCGGTTGGAATGACTGGCCCAAACAATTCGATATAAATACGCCTTGTATGCTTACTACGAATAAAGGCTTTGTTATTTACTCTTCAATGGGTTCATTCTTCGTTCCTCTTATAATAATGACTATCGTTTACGTTAAAATCTTCTTCGCCACGAGAAGACGTCTCCGTGAAAGAGCGAAAGCTTCGAGAATAACTCAGATAAAATCAGATAAACCCAAAATCAGGCAAGACGAAGATTCAGTGGTGAGTGACGACGGTCAAAATGGATTCGAAGCTCATAAAAGGAGTTTTGTAAAAAGAAAGAAAAACAAAAGAAAGAATGAAAAGACATCGAGCGTGAAGAGTGAAAAAGGAACACTTACAGCGCCTCAAAACAATGAAGAATCCACCACAGATATTGACATTACTCCCAGAGACGGTTCTCGGAAACAAGTAAAGCACGCTGAAGTTGTTGTGGAAATTGCTTCTGGCACAACGAACCAAGTTCAACAATTCGTTAAAGAAAAGCAAAAGATTTCCCTATCTAAGGAAAGGAGAGCGGCGAGAACCCTAGGAATCATCATGGGAGTGTTCGTTGTGTGCTGGCTTCCCTTTTTCCTATTTTACGTGATTCGCCCTTTCTGTCCCCCTTGTGAGAATATCGACGCTAAGATCGAAAACTTCATTACCTGGTTAGGATACATTAACTCATCATTGAACCCAATTATTTATACTATTTTTAACTTAGACTTCAGGAAGGCGTTTGCAAAGTACCTTCGTTGTACTTCTGGTGAAATGAACATCGGTGGTGACATTAAAAAATCTCGTAAGTGTCACGCCCCACAAATTTAGTTTGTTCTTAAATTTTCAGCATACGTCTTGTCAGATACTCCTAAAAAATTAGACTTCATTTATACTTCTTTCCCATCGTAACATTTAGGTTTCAAACGCTCGATAACATTCCAGACATTGGACATTAGCGAGGTTTTTCCTTCTGTAAAATTGGGGTTTTGCTAATTACGAGGTCTTGGGATATGACTGTCGATAAGTATAATTTAAAACTTATCAGTAAGCAGTTTTTAAAAAAAATATGCTTACACTCTACGACAAACTACAGTACTTACTAAGAAGCCTCTCCAGAGCTGATGATGTACAGTTAAGATCATTTGTGCCAAAGATTTGTAAATAATGTCTGTAAAAAAGAGTGTGTATATATATATATATATATATATATATATATATATATATTATATATATATATATATATATAATATACAGTATATATATATATATATATATATATATATATATATATATATATATATATATATATATATATATATATATATATATATATACCTTTACTTCATATACATATATTAACATACGTATAGAGGGTATATATATATATATAATATATATATATATTATATATATATATATACACACACACTCATGATTTTATATATAAGCTTGTAAGTTTAAAGTAAGAAACAAAAGTAATGAACCTGTGAAAAGAACCCTCTTAGTCTTTTATAAATAAAACATTCCATTAACAATAAAGTTTCCAGTAATATTTCTCTGTAACTAAATAATGCGTTAAATATTTGCAAATGGAATAATAAATGATTTGGACAAGAAGAATTAATAGCTTTTTATAAGTATAGACATTGAGTACATCCTTTCTCAATATTTTTCAATGTTTCCATTTCAATTCATGAATTTGGTGGACGAGTCGCTATCATTTCGTAGATGGAATTTATTCTTTTCTTTCCACCAAATTCGATGATATTTTGCATTGTTTAACGTCTAGTTTTGAAGACTACCAAACAAATAAAAGGGACTGAAAACATAATATTTCATGGAATGGTTGAATACGTAGCCAAAACTGATTATGATGTAAATATTAAATATTAGTATTGTTAGTAAAATTTTATGTGTTAGATTATAGGTATTAATATAAAATATTAGAGAACATGTACTTCTCTGCCCCATTCGTTCATACGACTGAAATCCAGTGTGTGTGCAATACAACATATATCAGCCAAAGGTGTTCCCACAGATGACAGAATAAGCAGAGAGGAATATTGAGATTGAAGTAAAACATATAGCACAGAGGAAGGTTCGTCCCTGCTTTGCGTGGCAACGTCCCGAGCACGTTTCTATATCCCCTACATCATCCAGGAAACGAAAAAATTCTTTTAAGTGCATTTTTTTTAGGGTATATCATTTTACCACGTGCTTTTTACAGAAAAGCCACACTTGAAAGGATTTTTTTTTGGTTTCGTAAATGGTGTAGCGCATGGATAGATAGACGTATTTGGGATGTTGCCTGGCGATGCAGGGATGAACCCTCCTCTGTGCTGCACGTTTTACTTCATTCGCCACATTAATACCAATGTACAGTTATTGTAGTTTTCTATAATAACTAGATAGGAAATTAAATAGAGTTAAGTTATGCCCAGCAACCAGACATTGCTAAGGACATTTCTAACATATGACTAATACCTAATTGATGCAGAAATGAAACTTCTGGAACTTGTATAATTTTCATATTAATGCCTAAAATTCATTGTAAATAACCTGACCATTCTTTAGGGAAGTTCTTAGCAACGGAAGGTTACTGAGTAAATTTGTTAATATATGGAAGTGACCTCTCTAGTTATTAGTTAATATTTGTTGTTCCAACTATCAGGCAGAGAGAGTAACCAGAAAGTACAAGGCATTGTCATGAATATGATATGTATAGTCAGACCTATAGCTAATGTTTGGTTTATGCAAACATTAGCTCTAGGCTTGGTTTATTTTTTTGCTTCCTCTCGACAAAAGGGTCTTAAGTATGTAAAGAGACTTATGAAAATAACTCAATCTGAAGTGTTATGTGAATATCATTAATTAAGAAAAATTGAATTGAGTGAAAAACCACAATGAAAAATGGATTTTTAAGACGCATAAACTTCCGTCCTATACTAAATATAGTACTTAGTATAAACTGAAAGATTTTGCTTTTATTAAATCCACTTTTTATTGTGGTTTTATTCCTATTTTAAAATGTATAATATCTAAAGGGAAGCAGCTGCAAAAGTTCTAATAAAATTTCATATTCAAAATACTCTTGTAAAACGACAGTTGCGGATGAAATAAGTAATTTGGTGAGGTTTTCCATGGAAATGTTATAAAAAGGGTTACTTGTTGGAGATGTATGTAGCTGTAACACTTATATCTATATACAGTATACATATATATATTCAGTAAGAATTTTTGGCTAGGATTATCTCTTTACTGAGCCCCATTCTGAGAGGTTATCCTAGCCGATGTCAACTATGCGTGAGTTTGTTTAATGCTCAGCGTCCATGAAATGAAAATATATATTAACATAAAATATGAACTGGTTTTATTCATATTTACCCTTTTCGTGTCATGGATCACTAATTGAGACGTACACACCAAAGTGCTGTACGCCCGTGGTCTTTTAGCAGAACTGCTTCCAGTTCGATCGGTGAGGTTAAACGACGTTGGGTCCCTTCGCTCGTTAGATGGATGGCCACCCTCCGCGTTTAGATGATGTATCGACCCGTAGATGACGCGGATCTCACGTATAAAGCTGTAGGTCTATATTCACAGAACTATATCACAGAATCATATTCACATTATATAACTAATGCTACTAAACTTAGGTCATACAATTCTATCCTAAAAGCTCAAACCAAACAGTTAATATTATTTTCAAAATGAGAGACGAATCAACAGAGCAGGTACAAGAATTCAAGTATCTGGGTCAGATTAATTATCAACCAGCTCTTTGAGTGACGACTCAGACATAAGGAAACAATATGGAAATTTCTGTGCTAAGGCAAACATGCTTAAAGGAGCTTCAAATTCTGTACAAGCGAAGCTAAAAACACTCTTTTTTTATACTCTCTGCATTAATTTCTATGGTCAGCAACTCTGGGTTAACTATAAAAAAAAGGTTCCTGCAGAACCCTCAATTTGCTTCACAACAGCGTATCACCGTAGTCCCTTTTTTGTTTTTAAATTTATTGTTTAATTAGTCGTATCATTTATTACCTTGGTGGATACCGCACTTTTTTATGTGATTTATGATTTATCTCCCACAAATAAACATTATCATTATCACTATCATTATTAGCATAACCCCCCCCAAAAAAGTCCCGAGATTTAAAGCGCAATAACATTCAAAATATACAGTGTACAATCACAAATTTGAAATTCATAAAAATTCGGTCGATTGACAAGCTGCCATAAAATTTTCAGAATTCTACATGCAATACTTTTTCGAAAATGAAGGAAACAATAAGTCACACTCAAATAAATATCATGAAACATAAAATATATTCACATCTTATTTATTGACAGAGATGGTCAATATGCCCGCCGCCTTGCTCACAAATAGATCTTAACCTTTTCTTCCACGACATGATACATTTTTTTATTTCAGTTAAAGTTATTTTGTCTTTTCTTTTAATTGCAACTCTGTAAATTTTTCTATTTGACCTTCATAAACCTTTTCTGCGAGAGAGTTCCATATGCAATAGTCCGTTGGATTGCAGTCCGGTGACTGAGGTGGCCAGTCATTTTTCCCAGTGAAATTGGCCACATTCTGTTGGAAATAGTCCTGGGGTACTTGCTCGTATGAGCGGTAGCTCCATCTTGCTGGAATATGAAATCATTATCAGGATACAGACGCCGACAATCTGGAAAAAGATTTTGTTCCAAAAGATTACTTTCTACAGCAAGTTTTCCTTTTTTGTCTAACATTTCTGTCACGTCTTAAGATATGGATTCTTTTATATGCCTTAAGTTCTAGAGCTCTCTGGATTCTTTGAACAGAACTACGACTAGTGTTCAAATTTCTTGCAATTTTTCGCTGAGACAAGTGTGAGCCCGATCGATCTTCTTTAGACAAACTAACGGTTTGGACATAGTCAATATTTTCTTGTGTGGAAACACTTTTAGGTCTGCCAATTCCAGATTTCCTTTCAATTGACCCAGTTTCTTTAAGTTTCTTTATTAATCTATTCAACACTCTCTTATTCCAATTTGTTTCAGAAAACTCCTTCACAATTCTTGTCCCAGTTCATCCTTTCTCTACAAAACATCTTTCAATTATCGCTTTGTCACCTTTGCTTAAAACCATAACACTGGTCGGCAAAATCGAACTTTTTTCTCTCATCAAAGATGTATATAAACTTTTCTAAACCAGTTTTGTACGCTGATTTCAAATCTGTTTTCGGCTTTCCTCTAGCACATCTAGGTATCGAAATATGACTGGTGTTAATTTCAGCACAATTTATCGTAAAAGTACAACTTTATTCATAAAAAGAAATGTACACCAACCTAAAAACGTTGCGAGTACGATTTTCTTTTGTAAACCTCGTCCGGATCGTCGCGGTACAACATCCAGCAGTAGTCTGCCAGCATACTTTCGTTCCAGAAACCTTGGTAGCGATTTTCCATTGACTGGATGTCTTAATGAAAGCGTTCCCCCTGTTCGTCACTCACCGCGCCAAGGTTTATGGGAAAGAAATCTAGATGCGAATGTAAAAAATGTATTTTCAAGGACATGCGACAGCCCATTTCTTGATATGCATCGAGCAGTTTCTGAACTCCATCTTTGTTTGCGGGAGACTTGTGGTTACCCAAGAAGTTTCCACAAATCCATTTGAAAGCCTGCCATGCTTTTAGTTCTAAGGTATTGAGGCTTTCTTCAAAGCTTTCATCCTGCAGAACCTCCCTGATTTGGAGCCCCACAAAGATTCCCTCCTTCAGCTTCGCGGCACTGATGTTTGCAAATTTCTGAGTAAGGTATCGAACCCCTCTCGAATTCGCTTTACCCATCGCTTTCACAAAATTTTTCATTAAGCCGAGCTCAATGTGGAGAGGTGGCAGGAAAATCTTCTTTGGATCAACTAAAGGAACACACTGGACACTGCCCGTTCCTGGCTTGTATGTGCTTCTTTGATGCCAGTCACGTCTGATGTAATGATCCGCGGTAGCACGGCTGTCCCATAGGCATAGGAAACAACAGTATTTCGTAACCCTCCTTGTATGCCCATTAACATAACAATGACTTTGAGATCACCACAGATATTCCACTGATGAATGCTGTATTGGATTGCTTCGAGTAGTATATTTATGTTATCGTACGTCTCCTTTAGATGAACAGAGTGGGCGATCGGGATGGACGACTTTAAGTTCCCGTTATGCAGGAGAACCGCTTTCAAGCTTCGCTGTGAGAAATCAATGAAGAGGCGCCGCTCAGATGGTGTGTGTACCTGTGACAAGTTCTCGAAAAGTCCATTGATGTCATGACAATAGCAGAGCGGACCGCCTACTGTAAAGAATATCACCAAATCATGGTTTCGTTTTCGATAGTGACACACTCGGACGTTCTTCTCAAGTAAGTGTTTCTGCTTGAGTCTCGAGGAGAGAAGTTCTGATTTCTCTTTGGAGAGGGCTAGGTCTCTAATGAGGTCATTCAACTCGTTTTGGGTAAGCCTCTTCGGCTCCGATTGCTCTTCGTCAGGTGTGTAGTCAAGATCGGCCGAAGGTCCCGCATCTCCACCAATCGCACCTTCATCGGATTCCCTTTCGTCTTCCAAAGAATCGAGTCCATGCTGTGGAGGTACCGGAATCGGCATCGTGTCATCGTGAGGGATCGGTCTGATCGTGGAGTCTACGTTTGGATAAACGATGCTATGCTTGTTTTTCAGGGAGAATCCTGTTATGTTAACATTGCAAAAGTAACAATCGCCACGATGGTCTCTCGGCTCCTTCCATTTCATGGGTATAGCGAACGGCATCGACTTTTTCCTTTGGTTCAACCAGTCACATAATCCATTCGAACAAGCGGTACAGATAACATGTAGCGCCCACGCCTTATCTTGGTCGCCTACTGGATAGCCGAAGTATAACCGCTAAGTTTTCTGAAGATCCATCGTGATTGTACGCCGTTGCGATTTAGTCGCGAACGAGCCGAGCCGCACACGTAACAGAAATTGTCGGGGTGATTTTTATACTTTCGAGGCATGATGATCGATGAGTGGGTTGATGTAATTCACTTAAAAAAATAAAATGTGTAAGTTGGCGACACAAAACAAAACACAACACACAACTAGACGTGACTGTTACGCCAAAAAATAAAGGGGTGTACAAAACTGTACATGTGCAACGTTTGCAAATTTGTGGCCAGCAACTGCTCTCACCTAAAATACCACAAGACAACCTGCGGAAAGCCTAAGTTGAAACAAAAAATGCCATACATGAGGGTACAGAAACGGTAAAGCAAAAACCTATATTATATAGACCTATAGTTATATGCATATTATATATACATATTATTATACTATATAAAGGACGTATATTATATATTTTATATATGCATATACTGTATATATATATATATATATATATATATAATACCCGGGTGCGGCAAAAGTAACGCCCTTTTAATAATTGTATCTTTATAGTTTTATACAGTATAATTTTTTAGTTTTATTTGCATCATTTTGTTATTTTTTAGTTTTTACTGAGAAAGTACTTATTATTTTTCTTAAAATGCTGTATTTTTCTTAAAAACCTTATTATTTCTCTTAAAATGCTGTAATTGATTTATTTCCTTCAATAAAAGAGAATAAACTAAAAAGGGCGTTATTTTTGCCGCACCCAGTTATATATATATATATATATGATGAATAAAACCACGAAGGGAAAAGAAACACAAAGGGGTGCTCAAGCGCTTTCGTCTAATGACATCCTCAGGAACACATTAGACGAAAGCGCTTGAGCACCCCTTTGTGTTTCTTTTCCCTTCGTGGTTTTATTCATCATAAAATTTTTCACGTGTCACTTTCGTGAAATAATTTTTCATAATATATATATATATATATATATATATATACATTTCAACTGCAAAGAACACGCAGTATAATTAACGTAAAGAACGACGCTTGTATAGGAGAACATTCCGCGCAAGATGAGGAGGGAGAACGAACAAATGAAAAAATGAGGTAACCACCCGGGAATCGAACCCGGGATCTTCCGATTGCCGGTCAGATATGGTAACCACTACACCATGGTCCTCACTCGATCAGAAGTCGTAAGTCTCCTACATACGCGCAGAAACCAATGCCCCGAGGGGGGCACCTCCCGCATGCCGCACCTATATATACATTTCAACTGCAAAGAACACGCAGTATAATTAACGTAAAGAACGACGCTTGTATAGGAGAACATTCCGCGCAAGATGAGGAGGGAGAACGAACAAATGAAAAAATGAGGTAACCACCCGGGAATCGAACCCGGGATCTTCCGATTGCCGGTCAGATATGATAACCACTACACCATGGTCCTCACTCGATCAGAAGTCGTAATTCTCATTTTTTCATTTGTTCGTTCTCCCTCATCATCTTGCGCGGAATGTTCTCTTATACAAGCGTCGTTCTTTACGTTAATTATACTGCGTGTTCTTTGCAGTTGAAATGTATATATAGGTGCAGCATGCGGGAGGTGCCCCCCTCGGGGCATTGGTTTCTGCGCGTATGTAGGAGACTTACGACTTCTGATCGAGTGAGGACCATGGTGTAGTGGTTATCATATCTGACTGGCAATCGGAAGATCCCGGTTTCGATTCCCGGGTGGTTACCTCATTTTTTCATTTGTTCGTTCTCCCTCCTCATCTTGCGCGGAATGTTCTCCTACACAAGCGTCGTTCTTTACGATATATATATATATATATATATATATATATATATATACACACAGTATATTATGATGCAAACCCACAAGGAAAAAGAAAAATGATTCCAAGGCCTTTCGTGTATTCAGAAGTACACCTCGGCAGGGAATGAAGGGTGGAGGCAAGATGACCAAAAATATATACAACGGGACAGAAAAACAAAAAGATTAACAAAAGATTAACAACAGTTGATTAGAGGCAAAAGGTATTTTAACAAGATATTGTAAATTTTATACATTCCCATACTGTTATTGAAATTATTTTTAAAATGGATAAATGCACATTTTAGAATATTCCTTTCGATTATATCTGTGTTTTTAACGAGAGCTTTAGAACTATCCCACTTAATACTATGATTACATCTATACATATGGTTAAACAATGCATTAGAATTATTTGCTGTTCTACACGCATATTTATGCTGTTTTACCCTAATATCTAACGTTCTACCCGTTTGGCCTATATATACTAAGTTACATTGTGTACATCCGATCGAATACACACAACCAACCACATTATCCGGGCTATTCTTTATTAAGCGTGACTTTACAGTATTATTATACTTAAAGACTACATTGATACCAATTGCTTTTAGTAAAGTCGGAAGATATTGAAAATTGACATGGTAAGGTAGGCTAAGGATGTTTTTACGCTCAAATTCCTTTATAGTTACACTATTATAATACCTATTCTTGGCTTTCCAAAGGCAATTATCTAAAAATGAAAAAGGGTAACATAATTTAGTACCAATATTCATGATATTGCATAACTCGGAGTCTAAAAATTCAGGACTGACAACTCTCAATGCTCTAAGAAACATAGCAGAGAAAATAGAAGATTTAATCGCGGGATGATGGTCGGAATAAAAATGCACATAAGAGTTATTATTAGTAGGCTTACGATACACTTCAAATTTGAACTGATTAAAGTATCTCCGAATTTTTAGATCCAGAAAAGATAAGCTTCCGTCATTTTCTTTTTCAACCGTGAACTTAATAGATGGGACTAAACTATTGAGCCTACCAAGAAATAAGTCAACATCCAAATTATTAGGCCAAAGGCATAAAATATCATCCATATACCTGTACCAAACAAGGTTAAAATTAACAATAGTAGGCAAAATTCTGCTTTCAAAAAAATTCCATATATAAGTTAGCCAATACCGGTGAAAGGGATTTCGCATCGCCAATCCAAACGACATAGCATAAAACTTATTTTCAAACTGAAATTTACAGTCTTTGACGCAAAGCTTAATTAACTCAATAAGTGTGTTGTGTTGAACAGGGAAAGAATATTCAGAGATCTTATCTTTTAAAAAATCAAGTAGGTCATCAACCGGGACTTTTGTGAATAACGAGCATACACCAAAACTTACCAGTTTGAAATTGGGGTCATTAGGAAACTTCAGTTTGTCAATAAGATCCATGTTATTTACAATATGTGACTTGGAAATAGAGCCAACTAACGGCGTTAATAAACTAAATAACCATTTAGATAGCTTATAGGTTACGGAGCCTACTAAGCTAACAACAGGCCTCATAGGATTATTAACTTTATGTGTTTTTACTAAACCGTAAAAATATGGTAGTGATGGATTAATTACTAAGAAACTGCTTAGAAAGCCCATTATAGTTATTTTTTAATATTTCTCTTAATTTTCTGCTAAACATTTTATTAACATCCTCCAGTGGGTCTCTGTTTAGAGATTTGTACGTATCACGGTCACTCAATAACGTATTCATCTTTTCAATGTAATTGTTTTTGTCCATGATGACGATCAAATTAGATTTGTCCGCTTTAGTAATAATGTAATGAATCGTTATTTTTAAATGTTTTTAGGGCTTTTTCAAACCTCAAAGGATAGTTCGATTCATACCTTTTATTAAAAGCACTATACACACAACCTTTGGCTAAAGTCACATCAGTTTCGGATATATTACTATGTTTTTCAAAATTAATAAAAGACTTAGCAATTAGTAAACTGCTAGGCTTTTTGGGGACAGAGAATCCTAAGCTATAACCTAACGCACATTTCGTATTGAAGTCTAGCTCATGGGACAAGTTAACAATATTACTAAAATCACTTTTCTTGGTCCAGTAACTATTATGAATTAAATCGTCCAGTCTACTATTTAATTTTGTGTTCTGAGTTATGCATCTTCTCCGTAAGTTGTTATAAATATCGTCCAAAAGTGTACTTCTCCAGGCAAGAGGGATGGTGGAAAAAAATATATCTTTTCTTACTTCGGACTCTCTGAAGGCGTTCTTCACTTCGATGCGGGCTATATTAATATGTTTCTTTAAAATAATTCTCTCGGTGTTACCAAACGGTGTATCGTCCAACATACGGACGGTATCGTTTTCCAAGCATGGATTTTGGGATGACTTTTTCACTATAATACTTCTTCAGGAGATTGAATTGGTTCTTAATAGAATGTGCTTGAGCAACAGCAGAACGGTAACGTCTAAAAAACACATATATATTCGAAAGGAATATCGTAGAATGTGCATTTATCCATTTTAAAAATAATTTCAATAACAGTACGGGAATGTATAAAATTGACAATATCTTGTTAAAATACCTTTTGCCTCTAATCAACTGTTGTTAATCTTGTGTTAACCTTTTTGTTTTTCTGTCCCGTTGTATTATTTTTGGTCATCTTGCCTCCACCCTTCATTCCCTGACGAGGTATACTTCTGAATACACGAAAGGCCTTGGAATCATTTTTCTTTTTCCTTGTGGGTTTGCATCATTCATTTATTTCACGTGTCTAATTGTGAAATTCATCCCACAGTATATATATATATTATATTTATTATATATATTATGATCGGTCTCAACTCGAAAACTAGTACTAGAGGAAAACCGAAAACAAATTTGGAATCATCATCCCAACAGCTATCTAGCTCACCCATAATGATAAGGTTGTAACATATATTCTGCTCGATATTTTAGTTCATTCAGAACAAAAATGAAATGACTTATAAGGACAAGTTTGCTCGAATTTTTAGTTTATTCACAACAAAAATTAATTGACAATGACAAATTAATCATCAATATAATTCCCTTCTTTTTCTATAACCTCCTCCCACCTGTAGAAAGTTTTTTTTATGCCACGTTCGAAGAAATCCCTTAGTTTCGAGTTAAAAGTTAAAAAAAGCGATCACTTCGTTTTCGATAGCTTCCCTGGATTGCAACTTTTGTCTATCTAGGTGGTGTTGCAGACTTCTGAATAAATGGGAGTCTGAAGGTGCGATGTCCGAAGAATAAGGTGGATGGGGCGTTTTTTCCCAACCAAATGACTCCAATTGGGCAGTGGTGATTCGAGCAGTGTGAGGGCGGCGTTATCCTGGTGGAATAGAACACCTCTGCGATTAATTAATGCAGAACGTTTTTCTTGTAATGCCATCTTCAATCGTTGGAGTTGTTGGCAGTAGACTTCAGCTGTGATTGTTTGGTTACCTGGCAGAAGCTCAAAATGAATAATTCCTTGCATATCCCACCAAACGCAAGCAAAATTTTCTTTCGATGGGGTCCATTCCTTGGCTGAGGTTCAGGCTTTGTTTCACGGCTAAGACACTGATGTCGACGCTTAATATTGTTATGGAGGACCCATTTTTCATCCTCAGTGACGATCCGATTCAAAAACGGTGCCTGCAGTTGCCGAGAATGCAGTGATGTGCAAATATCGATTCGATGTTGAAGATTCGCTTGTGACAAATCATGCGGAACCCATTTTCCAACCTTCACTACTTTTCCTAACAGCCTCAAATGACGATGAATGGTCATATGGCTAACGCCGAGTTGCAGGCCAAGTTCTCTTACAGTTACCGTTGAGTTTTCCTTCACTGTTGCTTTCAGCAACTCTTCATCTAACTCATTTGGTTGTCCTGTTCGTTGATAATTTTTCAGACTGAAGTCTCCATTTCTGAACTTCTCAAACCATCTCCTACACATCCATTCGCTCACAACATCATTTCCATAAACTCTTTGAATGTTTTTTGCGGATTCACTAGCGTTAGATCCTTTATGGAACTCATGCAGCATCACATGTCGAATATGCTCTTTCGTGGGCTCCATGTTTTTTCAATTACTGTAATATCGTAGGGGTGGCGTTGTAACTGTATGAAAAAAACAGGGAAAATATTCATTAGCCTAATCCTACACTAGCCTAAGCCTACACTAGCCTAAGTCATTCTGTATCTTGGTAAAACATGTACGAACCTGTCGCCGCGTGTATTTTGCAACATTTCTAAAACCATTTCACATTATCTTGAGGTTATTCTATTATCTCTCGTCCGTTTTCTAATCGAGCAGAATTTATGTTACAACCTGATATATCTGATGAAAAATACTTGTTGGCCAGTGTAATTAGAGGGGTTGAAAACTATTCAAGATTAACAGTAGCCTAAGCACACCGTTTGACATTTCTGCAGAAACTAGTTTATTTGAGCGTGCCTTAATGTTTCCTTCATTTTCAAAAATGTATTGCATGTGGAATTCTGAAAATTTTATGGCAGCTTAACAATAGACTGAATTTATGTGGATTTTAAATTTGTGATTGTACAATGTATATTTTAGAAGTTATTGTACTTTAAATCTTGGGACGGTTTTTTTGGGCCACCCGATATATATATATATATATATACTGTGTATATATAATTTAGTACATTCCTCTCATGTACTCGTATACTAAAACACGAACATCTCATTTTGTTGCTTTTATGAGTTCTTGTCCATTCGATTTTTGAAGCGTAAAGTAATAATGATTTTTCATGTGTTATAACATTATGAATCATTATTATTAAGTATTCACAAAGAGACGAGAGAAGCTTTAATTCCCATGAAACAAATTCGTTTGATTTACCGGACCCTTGATTTCATTTGCAAAGACAGAAACCATTTGCGCAAAATTTAATAATTCAATGAGCTCTAGGAAAATGGAGAATTTTTTTAAAAGCCTTTCAAAGACGCAGTTTTTCGTTATTTCACGTATATCGCCCACACGAATGTAGGAGATTAATCAGCGTGGAATTATACTGTCACTTATCTTTATTTGAATAATTAAAAAACACTGTAGGCGTTCTTAATGTCTTTGTTCCAAAGTTTCATTATGTATTAAGGTAAATAAAGGCATTTTATCGTTTGTTTATCGCGTTTGGTTCAGATAAAAATATGATAAAACATATTGCGGGACGTATGTAACCTTGAACGGCAAAAGAAATTTACACGCAAATGGAAGTTTGTTGTTTTATTGCGTGATTTAACTTCTGTACGAACAGCCAGTCACGTGACAAAGGAGATCTTCGGCTTAACATGGGATCCGAATCATCTAAGGGTCACTATATCGTCTGAACAAAGAGGACAGTCACCCATCCAACTGCTATGCAGACTTATTGTCGCTTATCTTTACCGATCTAACGGGAAGAAGTGTTTCGACGTAATAATAGTGAGACAGGAGGGCCAGAAACTGGCATAGGGCTCAGGCCAACTTATGCAGCTTATTGCTCTAATACACCATTGGGAGTCGAATCCAAAGTTCAGCGTCTTTACTTCGCTTATAGCAGTGTTTCCCAAACTGTGAAGCGCTCCCCCCTTGGGAAGGCAAAGCCTGCTGAATTAGGGGGGCAAAAGTGGATTCGCCACAGAAAAATAAAAATGTCGATATTTTCAGTAATTTTAATGGGTATCACTTCACCGAAATAATATGTAAAAATTGTCTACGAAACATTTGATGCGAGTCATGAAGGAAACGCTCGCTTTTAATGGCACTTCACAATGATTATGCAGACATGATATTTGCAGTAGAAATAAGGGGGTTGCGAAAGGTTCAATTCAGTTTGAAGAGGTGTTTGAATAAAATTGCTTGGGAAACACCACTGGCTTATAGGGAAACTGTGTTACCCACTGAACTCGCACGGCGCTGGTTGGCTCTGATGTAACCCCACGAATGGGAAGTACGTATTGTGTAAAAAATTTACTTCAATGAATGCTACAACCGCATTTTCATTGTTTGCAACAATGAAGACTTTTGCAATTGCAGCTAAAACAGGAGTACTTTGACATAAAGAGAGAGCGGCTATTACACTTAAAAAGGTTATAATAAGATATATATATATATATATATATATATGAAAATTATTTCACGAAAGTGACACGTGAAAAATATTTATGATGAATAAAACCACGAAGGGAAAAGAAACACAAAGTGGTTCCCAAGCGCTTTCGTCTAAAGACATCCTCAGGAACACTGGAGTGAAAGGAGAGTTCAAGACAATATATAGGTTACAAAAATAAACATATATATATATATATATGAAAATTATTTCACGAAAGTGACACGTGAAAAATATTTATGATGAATAAAACCACGAAGGGAAAAGAAACACAAAGTGGTACTCAAGCGCTTTCGTCTAATGATATCCTCAGGAACACTGGGACACAGTGTTCCTGAGGATGTCATTAGACGAAAGCGCTTGAGCACCAATTTGTGTTTCTTTTCCCTTCGTGGTTTTATTCATCATATATATATATATATATATATATATATATAGTAAGTATAGAAATAAAAATTGTGGGAGGAGCAAACACATATGTACGAAAAAATGACAATTTTAGCACTTTGCCCGAAATTCAACATAAATTCAAATGGCTTGTTTCCAGCCAATTTTTTATAGTTATTTTCTGAATAGTAAACAGGTCACAAAAGAATAAAGAAATAAAAATAAATATAAATTGGAAAAAATTACAAAATAATGCCTTAGTGATATATACGTCACAACCAAAATAAACATAAAGAAATAAACCAACAGATAAAAAAACAAAAATTGTAAGTGGAGTCTACAAATTCAAGCTCAAAAGGAAAGTTTACAATCAATTTAATAGATGATGCCAAAATGATATATATGTCACAAAGAAATAAAATAAAGAAATAAACCAAAAAATAAATTGGAAAAAAAATTGTAAGAGAGGCACACAAATTTATAAGGGAAAAAATTACCAAAGGTTTTTTAGTTATTGTCTGAATCATTCATACTATGGTCACAAACGAATAAAAAAAGTACAAGTAAATATAAATTGGAAAACAAAATGATGCCTAGATGATATATAAAGAACTAGAAAAATATACGACATATATAAGGTGTATATACGAAATATAAACGCAATATATAAGGAATATATACATATACATAAGGGAAAAATTACCAAAGGTTTTTATAGTTATTGTCTGAAAGATCCGTAGGTCACAAAAGAATAAAGAAATAAAAATAAATATAAATTGGAAAAATTACAAATAATGCCCCAATGATATATAAAAACAAAAAAAAATATAAGAAATACATACAACTACACATGTACACATATACACCCGCATAACCATAACCAATTTTTCCCTTATGTATATGTATATATTCCTTATATATTGTGTTTATATTTCGTATATACACCTTATATATGTCGTATATTTTTATAGTTCTTTATATATCATCTAGGCATCATTTTGTTTTCCAATTTATATTTACTTGTACTTTTTTTATTCGTTTGTGACCATAGTATGTATGATTCAGACAATAACTAAAAAACCTTTGGTAATTTTTTCCCTTATAAATTTGTGTGCCTCTCTTACAATTTATTTTTCAATTTATTTTTTGGTTTATTTCTTTATTTTATTTCTTTGTGACATATATATATCATTTTGGCATCATCTATTAAACTGATTGTAAACTTTCCTTTTGAGCTTGAATTTGTAGACTCCACTTACAATTTTTGTTTTTTTATCTGTTGGTTTATTTATTTATGTTTATTTCGGTTGTGACGTATATATCACTAAGGCATTATTTTGTAATTTTTTCCAATTTATATTTATTTTTATTTCTTTATTCTTTTGTGACCTGTTTACCATTCAGACAATAACTATAAAAAATTGGCTGGAAACAAGCCATTTGAATTTATGTTGAATTTCGGGCAAAGTGCTAAAATTGTCATTTTTTGGTACAAATGTGTTTGCACCTCCCACAATTTTTATTTCTATACTTACTATATATATATATTTGTAACCTATATATTGTCTTGAACTCTCCTTTCACTCGAGTGTTCCTGAGGATGTCATTAGACGAAAGCGCTTGAGCACCACTTTGCGTTTCTTTTCCCTTCGTGGTTTTATTCATCATATATATATATATATATATATATATATATATATATACAGGGTGTTTCAGGAGGAAAGGTCAATACTTCGGGAGGTGATAGTATCGGTCATTGTGAGAAAAAAAGTTCATATGAACATGTGTCTAATTCTGAATGGTTACGGAGATAGAGCTGTTTGAATCTGATGCGCACGCAGCTCTTCCTCCCCCTTCCCTCCCCTATAACCTTAAACCATGTAAGCTGTAATGTAAGCATGTAACATAAGCAATCGACAGCTGACTGTTGTGAGTGACATTGTTTGGTGTTTGAAGCAGTGTTAAGAATACCACACACCTTCACACATGCCGAATATGCAGATATGGTGTATGTCTACGGTTTTTGCGATGGAAGTGCAACAGCTGCTGTTGCAGAATACCGTCGACGGTTTTCGAACCGCAGAATTCCGGATCGAAGAGTGTTCACCAGGGTTTTCAACACATTGCGTGAGATTGGTACACTTCCCAGCGCTCATGTTTCATCTGAACGTGAAGGTCAACAAGATGTGGATGAAGTGGAAAACATTCTTCAGTTTCTAGAGCGTAGTCCTACTACTAGCTCACGAAGAATTTCTACACGTCTCGGTGTACCACACACAAGAGTATGGCGAACATTACCTTCAACCAGGAGACGCTGCCATGCGACTGGAATTTTGTCATTGGGTAAATGCTAATTGCCGATTGCTTTGATTAATACTGTTCACCGATGAAGCTACTTTCACCCGTGACGGTATCAACAACACTCGTAACTCTCATCGGTGGTCAGACGAAAATCCAAATGCCACTGTGGAAACAAATTTTCAACATCGCTTCTCTGCCAATGTGTGGTTCGGTATCATCGATGATCAGCTGATTGGCCCTGTTACTTTAGAGAATCGTCTTACAGGACAAAGTTACCTAGAATTTCTGCAAAATGAATTGCCAGGACTATTAGAGGATGTTCCTTTGGCTATACGCGCTGGTATGTACTTTCAGCATGACGGAGCTCCTCCACCTTCTACCCGTCTGGTGATGCAATACCTAAATCAAACTTTCCCTGGTCGATGGATCGGCCGCGGTGGTCCCATTCAATGGCCACCAAGGTCTCCAGACCTCTCTCCGTTAGATTATTGTTTGTGGGGGTGGATAAAAAGTCAAGTTTACAAAAGAAAGGTGGATACACGAGACGAATTGCTCGCGCGCATTTTGGATGCTGCTGCCCGCATAAAGGAACGTCAAGACCAACTCAGACGAACAACACGCGATCTTCGCACACGAGTTGCAAAGTGCAGTGAGGTTGACGGTGGGATTTTCGAAAACGTATTGTAAACTGTAACAAATTTGTCATTTCTGTATCTGATACCATTCAAAATGCCAATGTTTAAACATTAAATGTTAGAAACAGTAATTGGTTTCTCTTTCTTGATTACCATTAACAATGCTTTTGTATTTGTAGATTCAAACAGCTCTATCTCCGAAACCATTCAGAATTAGACACATGTTCATATGAACCTTTTTCTCACAATGACCAATACTATCACCTCCTGAAGTATTGACCTTTCCTCCTGAAACACCCTGTGTATATATGTATATATATATATATATATAGTAGGCCTATATATTTGTCATTTCTGTATCTGATACCATTCAAAATGCCAATGTTTAAACATTAAATGTTAGAAACAGTAATTGGTTTCTCTTTCTTGATTACCATTAACAATGCTTTTGTATTTGTAGATTCAAACAGCTCTATCTCCGAAACCATTCAGAATTAGACACATGTTCATATGAACCTTTTTCTCACAATGACCGATACTATCACCTCCTGAAGTATTGACTTTCCTCCTGAAACACCCTGTGTATATATGTATATATATATATATATTATAGTAGGCCTATATATTTGTCATTTCTGTATCTGATACCATTCAAAATGCCAATGTTTAAACATTAAATGTTAGAAACAGTAATTGGTTTCTCTTTCTTGATTACCATTAACAATGCTTTTGTATTTGTAGATTCAAACAGCTCTATCTCCGAAACCATTCAGAATTAGACACATGTTCATATGAACCTTTTTCTCACAATGACCGATACTATCACCTCCTGAAGTATTGACCTTTCCTCCTGAAACACCCTGTGTATATATATACAGGGCGTCCCAAAAAACATGTATACACACTTTAAATAATTATAAAGGCAGTGTTTATTGAAATACATTTCATTTTCAAAATGTAATAGAATCTACAGACATTATTTAATTGTTTTGTCAACGCCTGTTTTCAAACTGACGTCCGTTCTGGTCCAGGCACTGCTGATAACGCGAAGCAATGGAATCGCAAACATCACGAAACATTTCGTTTGGTATTTGTGTGCATTCTCGTTCAATGGCTGCTCTCAATTCAGCGACTGTTGCAGGTTTTATAGCGTAGACTTTGTCTTTTAAGTATCCCCATAAAAAAAGTCTAGTGGTGTGAGGTCTGGTGAACGCGGAGGGTATTCTACGAAACCCCTTCGTCCAATCCACATCCACATCGTGCCAAGTACCACTCGCAATACTCCACTCTTCGGTCCGGATCATCTTCATTAATAGCATGGACTAATCTTGGAATGTAACTTTTCCATTGACAGCGCTTCAAAATGCGTTGGACAGACGATTCTGAAATTCCTACCTCACGACTTGCTTGCCGCACAGATTTTCTTGGACTTTGGTGATACGTTTCCAGTACTCTTTCTTGCTTTGTGGGGCTTGTCGATGTCCGTGGTCTTCCGGAACGCTTCTTGTGGACATTCTGAACAGTTCCATCGGCTTCAAACTTATCTCTAATTCGAGTGATGGTAAGTCGCGTTGGTGGATCTGTTTGAAACTCCCTCCTAAACTGTCTTTGCACTTCAACTGCGTTTTCACACTTCCAGTAGCATTTTAGAATGAATTTCCTTTGTTCAAAGCTTAGTCTGACTGCCATTATTAATTCTAATGGGTTTAACTTGGAAAGAAAGAAACATCAATTGAGCTATCAGCTGTTAAAGTGTGTATACATTTTTTTGGGACGCCCTGTATATATATAGTAGGCCTAGTATTAACCATTTTGATGGTACCAGTTATACTATAATCATGATAATAATTAATTGCTTGAAAATGATTGAAAGTTAAATGACTAGGCGGAGGTCAACAATTTATAATGTCCTACGGTATCACCGGTGTGATGTGGCCAATGAAATAGGCTTACTATAATTACTTTCTAGAATGATAATGATACGAATGATTCGAGGTCACTAGCTTGGCTTACACGCAAGCAAACAATATTAATATGGTCAGAAAAATCACGTTGTTGTTTTGTATTTAATTAAGAAAATAAATCAGTTATTTGTTCACAGCGATTAACATTTAAAATAAAAGTATTTACGATGATTAACAATTATATAACGGCATTTATATTATGCTAAAGATGACAGGATGAACAAATAAGGAAATGGTTATACAGCTTAATTCATAAGTAATTTTATGTAAGCTAATGAGTTATGCAGAAATGAAACACAGAATAGATGCTGCAGCCTATTAATAATAGAAAGAATGCACGTACGTTTGGTACACTTAATGAATTATGTAATATACCGACTTAGGTAGGCTAAAGAGTTACGCATAAATAGTAGGATGCTCGGTAAGTAAGTTGTACAATGATCCCAATAACAGGGTAATACAAAATTACGGCATTTGATACAACACTTGAAATAGGCCTACTGCAGTCTTAAAGGGAAAGTTAGTTTGAACGGTAATGAAAACACTTTTGGGTATAGCCTAAGACGCGGTTCTGCGATTACACTGTGTAGGCTTCACGAGAATTGCTTAAGAACGAGGCACAGAGAGCTTACCGACAATGTTGAAATACCTCTGGAGATGGAAGAGATACTTGAAGGTTGACCCTGTAGACTGTAGGTCAGAAATGCCGAATACCTCTGGAGATGAAGAGATACTTGAAGGTTGACCTTGTAGACTGTAGGCCTAGATGAGGTTGATGTGCTGAGAACCGGTAGGGTTGTAGTAAAGAGGCCAACTAGACGTCTACAACAGTGATTTTCATTCTTGCAGGAAGGAATTGTAGCGTACTTCAAATGTTGCTTCGTTGTGGTATAACGATTGAAGTGTAACTTGGAATGCAACCGGATAAAGTCGATGATGGCACCGCGTAGAGAGTGTAGACGTTCGAGGGGGAAGTACGAGCGGAGTGAGAGTTGGTAGAGAGCCTTACTTGATTATAGATTTCGTCTAGGCCCGATCAAAACCTTGAAGGAACAGCAGGCCGCTCTCCGGCGAAGGCCGGAGAGCGGGTGGCTTGACGTGTAGTGCTGCTGTGAGACGTGACGCCCAAGACGAGAAAATTGCAAACGAGAAGTGAGAATGATTTGAGGAAGAAGCTGCATTTTATAGGTCTTGGTGACGTCCTCTGATGGCCGCTTCGAGAAATACCACGTTATCTGTATTTCTTGTGAGCCTGTTTCATGCCCACGTGTAGCTGTAACGGTTGTTTTGAATCTATGCTGTTTGAGAAATGGCGGGGAAAGGTACCGACAAAGAAAAAAAGAGGTAAATTCTCGGAGAATACAAGGCAACGAAACCGGCACCGCCTTTGGAAAACAAATCGGAACCACCTGTATGCGAAAAAGAAAGAGAAAAAATAAAAATAACCCTAGCCAACATTCAGGGCTTTAAATCAAACCATTACACGAACAAAGTTTTATACCTGAAAGGACTCATGCAAGAAGCCGGAGCAGACGTTGCATGCCTCACGGAAACTCATCTAAAGGACTGCCAGGCGAACTGTGAAAATTGTGAGTCCTGTATTGACAAAAAAGAAATACAGGGTGTCCGAGAATTATCTGTACAAGTTTTGGCTGTTATTAAAAGTCAACCATGAAGTGTAGAAATTCCAGTTTGTCCCATTTTACAGAGAATCTCAAGTTTTTTCTGATACCAAGTTTTGACAAGTTATTTAGAAATTCAAGTGTGTCCGAAAATTATCTGTACAATTTCATCTTTTAATAAAATTCTTGATAAACACATAAAATTCTTAAACAAGATTATTTAAAATCTGTATTTTCAAAAGTTTCTTTTATTAAGGTAACGTTGTTACAAACATTCGATATGTGCACCATCAGTGATTCGCAAAACATCCAATCGATAATCCAAATGTTGCCATGTACGCTGCAGCATATCCACATCAATTCGCTCAATAGCAGCTGTGATTCTTGCTTTTAAATCATTAATGTCTGTCACCCGCGTATAAAAAAGAAAAAACTTGTCAAAACTTGTTACCAGAAAAAACTTAATGAGTTTCTCTGTAAAATGGGACAACACTGGAGTTTCTACACTTCATGGTTGACTTTTAATAACAGCCAAAAATTGTACAGATAATTCTCGGACACCCGGTACAAATTGACAACTATAACATCCTCCGAGCCGACAGAACAATGAGACGTAAAGGAGGATGTGGTATTTACACACGCCAAAGGCACATAGCAGAAATGGCTATAAGTACCTCAAACAGCTACGTAGAACGTGTAGCAGCAAAAATTGAAAAAATTAAATATACAGGGTGTCCCATAAGTCCGGCATCATGGGAAAAATAATAAAAAAAGGCAAAACAAAAGCTTTTATTTACAGAACGTGCTCAATATGTCCACCATTGTTTTCAATACACAAATTCAGACGTGATACCCAATCAGCAAGCACACGGTGAATGATGTCAGGAGTAATGGTGTTACATGCCCCAATAATGCACTGCCGCAAATGTTCAACACTCCTAATTTTCTCTGAGTATACCAGCACTTTCAAGTGGCCCCAGAGATAAAAATCTAGTGGCGTGAGATCCGGGCTTCTAGCTGGCCATTCCACAGGCCCTCGACGTCCTATCCAATGACCAGGGAATTGTTGGTACAGGTATTCCCTTACTTGGGTGCTGTAATGTGCAGGAGCGCCGTCTTGCTGGAACCATGTTGGGAAATTTCCTTCTTCGTTCAAGACACTGGGAAATGCTTCTTCTTTGAGCATACGTAGATAGGTGCCTCCAGTGACATATTCATCGAAAAAGAGGGGGCCTATGATGCGATCCTTCCAAATGCCACACCCTACCATCACCCGAGATGCACCTTGTTCCTTTGAAGAGGTATACCAGTGAGGGTTGTTTTAAGACCAGTAGCGGGTGTTCTGTCGATTTACCTCACCATTTCCATAAAAAACAGCCTCATCACTGAACAGAATGGTGGACGGGAAATTGGCATCCCGAGCACAAGAAAAATATGAATTATGGTTTGTAGAAATAGAAAAATATGAATTTCTCCTATGATGCCGGACTTATGGGACACCCTGTAGTACTAATTGTAATGTACAGACCACCAAACACGCCAAGCCAACCTCAAAATTTTCAAATTCCATTACAGAGGTAAGAAACTTGGTAAAGATTTACACTCTCCAACCCCAAATATTTTTCTCTGTGGTGATTTTAATTTCCTATTCATGAAATATAAAAAGATAGGAAAAAATATATGTATACACCAGGACAAGGGGGGCACACGAGATGACCAGGAGCAGGTAAAAATGCTACTAGCTCTAGCTGATGAATTTATGTTAACGCAAGAAATAACAGAAAACACAAGAAAAAACAACTGCCTAGATTTGGTATTCACAAACAACAGTACTCTAATTGCTAATGTAGAAATATCCCCAACCATGATATCGGACCACAACATCATTGAAATAACAACTAATATAAAGGAAACAGGAAAGGAAAGAACACGCACAACAGAAAGAAGCAAATTCGAAATTTTTAATTTTCAATCCAAAGCAACAAACCGGGAAGATGTGACATCCAGCTTGGAAGTAATAGATTGGAAAAGCATTTTCGAGGCCAAGACAACGGGGGAGATGCTAATGATGTTAGAGAAGACGTTAGAAATTGTGGAAAAACATGTCCCAAAGATTCAACAAAGAGGAAAGAGAAGCAGGTTCGAGAGACAAAAGAGGGCATTGTTTCGAAAGAGAAAAAGAGTGATTGCAAAATTAAGTAATTATAAAGATAACAACATCAGAAAAATATTAAATGATAAACTGCAAAGTATCGATGTCGTCATACAGGAACTAATCGAGAAGCATACAGAAAAAGAAGACGACGCTATAGATGCGATAAAGGCTAACTCAAAGTACTTCTATAATTTCGCAAAAAGAAAGTCGAAAACCCATGCGATTATTGGACCTTTAAAAAATGAGAACAGTGCTTTATCTGATGATCTAACAGAAGTATCTGAAATATTAAGAGCTCAGTACGAATCATCTTTCAGTATCCCAAAAACTGACAAATTGATATGCGATAGAAGCGCGTTCTTTGAAGAAGAACCACAAGGGGAAAGCCATAGGGAAACTAAAAACACACTCAGCGGCAGGACCGAATAAATGGAATGCCACACTGATCGAAAACTGCAAGAATGCGATCGCTGAGCCCCAATATTGGATATGGAGACGATCACCAGACACGGGACAAATACCGGGCATCCTGAAGAACGCAAACATAGTCCCAATATATAAAGGAGGAGATCGATCTGAGGCCAAAAACTATAGGCCAGTGTCGCTTACATCTCATCTCACTAAAATATTTGAAAGAATAGTTAGACAGAAAATCTATGAGTTTTTGGAAACTCATAAAAAATTCAATGATAACCAACACAGGTTTCGGTCAGGCAGATCATGCCTATCACAACTAATGGAACACTACAACAACATTTTGATGCAATTGAAAGTAATGAAAACTATGATGTACTATACGCAGACTTTGCTAAAGCGTTTGACAAGTGTGACCATGGAATCATAATACATAAAGTGAAATATATGGGAATAACAGGAAAAGTAGGGAAATGGATATATAATTTCCTTAGTGAGCGGCGGCAAGTCGTTACAGTACAAGGAGCATCTTCATCAGAAGTCCTCAGCTCAGTATCACAAGGAACAGTATTAGCTCCACTACTCTTCATAATCATGCTCACTGACATAGATGAGGACGTTACCAGAGACAGCACAGTAACATCCTTTGCGGATGACACAAAGATCAGTAGAAAAATAAGAAACCGAGAAGATATAGGATCTCTACAAACCGACATAAACCGAATGTACAAGTGGACGGAAGACAATAATATGAAGTTTAGCACCGAGAAATTTCAGCTATTACGGTACGAAAAAAAGAGAGGACCTAAAATCCATGGAATATTATACCCCAAATGGACATGAAATTCAGGGAAATTCCAGAGCAAAAGATTTAGGAGTTGTAATGACAGATGATGCAAAATTTGAAACACAAAATAAGATAGCAGTAAACAGAGCAAAGAGAATAACGGGACAGATATTGAGAACTTTTAAACGAAGGGATAGGAATGTAATGATTCCTCTACTGAAAACCCTGATCATACCCAAATTGGAATACTGCTCGGTCCAAACATCCCCATATAAAAAAGAAGACATTAGACAGCTGGAAGGGATCCAGAGAAGCTTCACAGCCAAGATCAATGGGTGCAAAGAACTAAATTACTGGGAAAGGTTACGCGAACTAGACTTATATTCACTGGAAAGGAGAAGAAAGGTATACACCATTATTTACACATGGAAAATAATGGAGAAACTAGTCCCTAATCTTACTCTGAACCCTATAACTCCTCAAACAACGGTGGAAGGTAGAAACGGTAGACTGTGTCGTATTCCCAAATTGAAGGCGAGACAGGGAACATCCTTAACCCTGAAAGAAAATAGTTTTCTAGTGAGAGGACCAAAACTGTTTAATCAGTTGCCCAAAGACCTAAGAAACACAAAGGGAGTTGCAGTGGACATCTTCAAAAGAAGACTAGACGCCTGGCTCAGAACAATCCCCGATGAGCGTGGCGTACCTGTCTATGTGAGGTGGAGAGCACAAGAAACCAACTCACTACTTCACCAGGCCAACTCGAGAGAAGGGGCGACAAGCTTGACCTCCGCGAAATGAGGAATCATCGCGCGAAACCTTTGTAAAGTAAGGTAAGGTAAGGTGTGTATATATATATATATATATATATATATATATATAACTGTTCTTTACTATCTACATAAGTAGCGCCTCGGTGGTGTAGCCATAGCGGCTCGGTGGTGTAGTGGTTAGCGTCGCTGACTACGAATCCATCGGCCCCGGGATCGAGACGCGGTGACGGTAGCCGGCGCGCAGCAAAACCCAGCTGTTTATCCTTCCACACAATAAACAAAGTGGTTGGTAGATAAATGGGTACCCTGGGTGGCCTAGTGGTTAAGACGCTGGGCTGCTGGTGGGGCGTGGCGTGGCTCGGATTCCACGTTAAACTGTAGGTCTAAGGTGGCGTGAAAAGCTTGACCTTCGTGAGAATGAAGAATTTGGGCGGAAGCTAACCAAAGGTTAACCAAAGTAAATATGTAAAAACAACATTTTATAGTCACATTATGTTAACTGTTCAAAATGTCCACATTTACACACAAACATGTAGCTTCTCTTGATACAAAGTTTTCTGGATTGTGGATTGGTCGTCGTGGAACCGCTACTGAATATCCTCTAAGGTTACCTGATCTTACAGCTGTCGACTTTTATCTGTGGGGGTACCTGAAGGACAAATCGTATAGGAGTAGCCACTAACCCTTAAAATGTGCAACACTTAGAGGGAGCAGTTGTTCGGGTAATACGCAACAAATCAACTAATATGAACACTACTGTGTTCCGATCTGTTTTGGGACGCTGCGCCGCATGTTTATGTGTAAATGGTGCACATTTTGAACAAAAGATATGCAAATTTCGAATGAAACCCAATATCCGTAATTATTACGTCCAGATGGAAACTGTATACGCTCAGTCTGAAGTTCAGTGGTGTTGGGAAGGGTGAGGGGGAAGTATGTGTGTATTGTAGGGCTGTCTAGCCTCTTTCACATCATCTCAGGTCATGGGGCGGAGGTGACCTACACTTCACGTGGGATCCAAACCGCGGGTCGCTACATCATCTGAACGACAGAAGATGATCACCCATCCAGCTACTGATCAGACCCAACGTCTCTTAATCTCCCTAATCTAACGGGAAGCAATTGCGACGTGACCACCAAGAAACCCATGGAGGTGAGGGAAAACTGGATGTTGAACAGTGAGAGACGATAATTAATCCTCCAAGAATTCCGCAAAAGAAGGTAGTAGGATGGGCGGAAAATGGTAGAGTGCAAGAATGGTGCAATGACGATCAAAGTTGCAAGAAGTTATGCAACAAAAGGGGAGGGTTTATGCAACAAGGGGAGGAGGTTATGCAATGAAGGGGAGGGTTATGCAACAAATCAATGCTGCAAAGGGGGGAATGGATTATGCAACAAATCAATGCTGCAAAGGTGGGAAGGGGAGGGAGCTTTGGGGGGAGAAGGGAGGATGACCTCCCCCCAAAGGGGAAACCTTAACCTAAGAGAGGGAGAGAAAGGGGAAGGAGGAGGGTCTTTGGGGGTCTTCCCCACAGGGAAACCTAACCTAAGCCTTAAACTAAGAAGGAGAAAGGAGAGAGAGTTCTTTATTCCACCGGAGTCCGTCGCATAATGAGCGTCGAGGGGCCCAGCATCTGTTATATAGATGGTCTGGAGTTGCCAGTTACCACTTAATTATGTTCAGGTGTACCTTATTAGGGTGAGTTGCCAGCTACCAGTATATATTTTAATTATTATTTAGATGAGTTACCAGTTATTGTTTTTATTTATATAAGGAGAGTTGCTAGATACCCCTATATAATTTAATTATGTTCAGGTGTACATTATAGGGTTCAGTTGCCAGATTTCACTATTTATTTAATTAAAACAGATATTATTGACAGTTGGTTTAGAAGTCTTAAGCAGCCATTCAGTTTAGAAGGCGTAGCCAGCCATTTGGTATGCATATAATTAAATAATATCGTTTATATATACACAACTAAAAGAATTAAATAAAACACCATTACACCATTCTCTTTATTTAGACGAATTATTGGAATTAATTTCATGAAATATATAGAAAATAAATACACATTCCTATACAAACGATGGAATATATATGCAATAAAAAATAATAATAGTATAAAATAAAAAATAATATAATACAAAACGAAGGAATATAACCATCAATATAACAGTACAGGAGAAATATATATATAATCGTATTAATTAATTAAATATATTGAAAATGAATGTACATCAAAATACTTTATGTTCTACTGCACTTAACTAAAACACTAAACTCGCACGTGATCGAGTCTACAGTCACATCATTGTTGCTTCGCACTACGCAGTAAATTCGATTTAACATTATTTCACCGCTCAAGTTATAGGGATAACTATACTCGATGTAAATAGCCTTCATATTGTTCAATAATACTTTTGTGCCCACTTTACTTTCGGTTCGTAAGTTATCTTTAAACGAATGCAATCAAAAGCACGTACAAAGAGGTTATCGTTACCCACAACATCATTATTAAATACAAGTTTATAAACACTCCTTTCCAATCGAGGGTTTATTCTTACCGATATGCGCTTTTCATTCGTGAACACTTCTTCACATTGCATAGCGGTAGTTGAAATAATCTTCTAAGTCCTAACGACAGCTGCTCATTATATAAAGAAACAGTTCTTCAGGGGGAACGGTGTAGGTGAGCTCATTGCAGCTGTATAAGTTTGTTTCCTCTTTTCAAGGGATCACCTGTAAATAACTCACTAAAAACAAAAATAACAGTACACTTTGTATATATTTATATATTAAACATTGGAATTTTAACTAACTTCTCCGATAGCGTCTGTAGACTCTTTAAATTATACTTTAAAAAAAATCTTACAGTAACTCACGATCTCTATGGCATAAGGAATAACTTTTTAAAATATTCTGGACCACTAGATCACCCAGGAAGTATGTATTTACTTTTGTCATTCCTCTGTGTCTAACCAATACAGTTAACTAAGCGAAAACTTTACACTACCCACAAGAGACAGGCAAAACGTTCTCCATAATTTGCTCGGCAAAAGAACTAATTAAAACACATTTAAACGATTACCAACATTGATAATGAAAGAAATACACAGGGTTCTTTATATTGTACTCTGATCCATTAACTCACTATGCATTTTAAGTCAGTTTAAGAATTTATTTAGACGCAAAACACGCCCCACAAGAAACACACTAGGCTCTTTAAATTAGACATTAATATTAAAATGAAAACTTTACAGTAACTCGCGACTTCTATGGCATAAGGAAAAACTTTTAAAATATTCTTAACCACTAGGTCACTCAGGGTACCCATTTACCTACCAACCAATTGTGCGGAAGGATGATTGTTTACCACGCGCCGGCTGCTATCGCCGGGTCTCGAACCCGGAACCGACGGAATCATAGTCAGCGATTCTAACCACCGATTCAAGTTATATCATCATCAGATTCGCAAGCGCGCAACAGGGTACATGGATTTGGGGGATCCTCAGGAAGGACAGTGAAGGGGGAAATTTTCATATTGTTTCGTGTCTGTTTCCCCAATTACACTCATACTTTTTGATTGCTCACCCCAACGAAAAAGAATTGTACGAAAATGAAAAGATATATATATATATATATATATATATATATATATATATATATATATATATATGATGTTCATCCCACAAAGAAAACAAATTTCCACTACAAATTTTACTGTTGAGATGAATGATTAGGAAAACTGAACCGCGCATCCGATGTTTTAAGCGAGGCGACCGAGCTGCATTTATTTCAAGATCTAAAAAACTTCGCGAAATCAAAGTTGATGCAAAGAAGAGGAATCACGAAAACAGAGAAGCAAGCAAACAATGTCGAGTTATTTATTGCAGAAGAAGCACGAAGGCATGCAAGCAAGCAATCAATCTGAAAGTGAAACTTTCTACTTGTACAAAAGATTTTCAATCTTAATGTTTCCACTTCAAGTACTCCTATTAAAATTTCTCTCAATCCTAATTAGTAATATTTTAAACTTTTTACAAATTTAGGTTATTTATAATAATAATAATTAGTAAGTAGATTACATTCATTTACTTTTGTCAATCCTCTCTGTATAAAATATTTTCAAAATCAACTTCTCATTTTATTCCACAAAAATGTGTAACGATGTAAAATTCAAATTACTTTACATGCACGTGAATAGCCACGTGTATGTGTATTAATCCTTTACATCGTCTCTGTTATTATTATTATTATTATTATGGGAAAACAAAGTATTAATTAATTTTGTAATTCTCTTTTTATTCTAAGATACGAAAATTTATGTTTGCAGATAGAATTAATTCTCGATAAACTACGAACTGTGGACGGCACACACACACACACACACACACACACACACACACACGCACACACACACACACACACACGTGGAATTTTCGATTTCGGAACAAGGAGATTGTGCTCTCTCTGTACAATTTCACGGTTCGGCCGCACCTGCAGTATGCTGTGCAGTTCTGATCGGCCACCCGCAGGAAAGGGATTAACAGGCTGGAGCAAGTCCAGGCGAGGCCACAAAGTTAATCCCTTCCGTTAGGCATATGGGACACAATCGACGCTTCGCACCCTGAATTTGTTTTCGCTGGAAACTCGGTGGCTGCGCGGTCAACTCATCGAGGTTTTAAAGCTCTTACACGGGTTCAACGATGCTGATTTTAGAAGCATGTTTAGTTTAAGTGATAACTCAACTCGCAACAATGGTTGGAAGTTGGATTTGAAACGGTTTAGCACTAGTGTGTGTGGGAATTACTTTACCTATAAGATCTGTGACACGTGGAACAGGCTACCTTGAGAAGTTGTGAACAGTTCCTCTACACTATTTGCATTTCATACTAAAATCATCAATTACTTACAATAAGAGGAGTATTTTCCTAATAGTAGAGAAGTACATGTGACAGAAATAGTAACTAGCTGAAAACTTTACTGAATGCATTCTTACATAGCGATGGTTTTGCAGTTTACTGTAATTACTATCGAGAGTTCTTTCGTACTAATTTGGTATTAAGTTAATTGAAGACATTCTAGGAAGGAATGGCTAAGCGACAAATGTTTTCTCAGATTTAATTCATAGTTTGAAAAACGCTTTTTGGAACACGTATTCCGTGGTGGTATTTAATAAATTCTGCTTCCTTTATAAGGAGCTTGAAAGTACAGTCATTTATAAAAGTTCTACCGTAAGGATGTGTTTATTTTATTTATTATGTATATTTGAATATATGCCATGCTTTAATTACTTGTCGATGATTATTAAATAATTCATGTTTCAAATAGTGTCTCATTTTCTCCATTGTGTGTGTGTGTGTGTGTGTGTTCCAAGGTTCCAAGTCAACCTATAGTTTGATATGCATGGGGACAGTAGACACGTACAAGTGATCTGTATAACATTCCACCCGCTATCTCCTAACTTATAATAATAGTACAAGAATTACACAAGTTGAACGAAGAATATATATATATATATATATATACACAGTAAAAATGATAATATAAGAAATTCACAGTTTAAACGAGGAATATATATATATATATATATATATATATATATATATATATATATATATATACACTCATTAAATTTTTTTACATCTGTTTGTTCTATCTCTTTGCGTATCAGTTACGCGCACCATGTAGGTCAGTTCGAATATTCCCTTTTGACCATTCCAGATGTGTGTGTGTGTGTGTGTGTGTGTGTGTGTGTCGTCCACAGTTCGTAGTTTATCGAGAATTAATTCTATCTGAAAACATGAATTTTCATATCTTAGAATAAAAAGAGAATTACAAAATTAATTAATACTTTGTTTTCCCATAATAATAATAATAATAATAATAATAATAACAGAGACGATGTAAAGGATTAATACACACACACAGTTACAAATTGGGGCAACCGCATTCCGATACCTCTATGGTTTTAGAGTGCCTCTGGCTATTCCCGTGTATGTAAAGTGATTCAAGTTTCACATCGTTACACATTTTTGTGGAATAAAAAGAGAAGTTGATTTTGAAAATATTTTATATAGAGAGGATTGACAAAAGTAAATGAATGTAATCTATTTACTAATTATTATTATTATTGTAAATAACCTAAATTTGTAAAAAGTTTAAAAAATTACTAATTAGAATTGAGAGAAATTTTAATAGGGGTAATTGAACTGGAAACATTAAGATTGAAAATCTTTTGTACAAGTAAAAAGTTTCACTTCAGATTGATTGCTTTCTTGCATGCCTTCGTGCTTCTTCTGCAGTAAATAACTCGACATTATTTAAATGCAAAAACTTCACTTTTTTCTACGTGAAGGTCAAAATATGATAATTAAAACGCACTCTAATAGACAGAGTTTATTTCCACAACAGTTTCGATGCCCACTGGCATCCTCTTCGGGTGGATACATAAAAACGAATGAACCAAAAACAAGAGGGAAAACAGTCCAGGGACCAATAAGAAATTCGCACCTAGGTTAGATCCCGTTCTCCCGACCCTGGAAGGGCATTTTTATTAAAGGGACCCGCTTATGAGTATATTCGCACAAATTTAAAACTATCTTCTTGTTCTCATACAGATTATATTATTTATTTTACATAATTATTACATTTATTATTACATTTATTACATTTAATATCAAATTATTATTTATTACAGAAATTATAAATTTATTACATTGATTATTACACTTTTGTTTATTATAGAGAAATTGTAAACCGAAAAACGAATGAAAAAGGCGAGAAGGAAACAATCCAGAGACTATTAAGGAATTCGCACCTAGGCTAGATCCCGTTCCCACGACCCCAGAAGGGCATTTTTTTATTAAAGGGCCCCGCTTATAAGTACAATCGCACAAATTAAAACTATCTTGTTCTATACATACAGATTCTATTATTTTGACATAATTACTGCATTTATTATTGCATTTACGTTTTTTAACATTTATTATTATTACTTTTACACTAATTATTATATTTATTTTATTACCTTTATTATTACATTGAAACCCGTATTAAAGAACAAAAATATGCCTTCAGAAGTTGTGATACTAATAATGCCATTTTTTATCACGCCAGCCAAAATAATCATGCTATAGATTGGGAATCAAGTAAGGTACTTTATAAATGTAATAATTATGTCAAAAGAAAAATAATAGAATCTGTATGTATAGAACAAGAAGATAATTTTAATTTGTACGAAGGTACTTATAAGTTGGACCCTTTAATGAGATTCTTGGTCAAAAAATCCCTTACGGTGTCGGGTGAACGGGTTCTAACCTAAGTGTGAATTTATTAAAGGTCTCGTCTCTGGATTGTTTCCTTACTCGCTTTTGGTTCATTAGTTTTTTTTTCCTTTCTGTAAAATGTAAATGGAATAATAAATATAAATGTAATAATGGAAGTAATAAATGTGGAAATAAATATAAATGCAATGAATGTAATAAAGGTAATAAAATAAATGTAATAATTAGTGTAAAGGTAATAATAATAAATGTTAAAAACCGTAAATGCAATAATAAATGCAGTAATTATGTCAAAATAATAGAATCTGTATGTATAGAACAAGAAGATAGTTTTAATTTGTGCGAATGTAATAATTAGTGCAAAGGTAATAATAATAAATGTTAAAAACCGTAAATGCAATAATAAATGCAGTAATTATGTCAAAATAATAGAATCTGTATGTATAGAACAAGAAGATAGTTTTAATTTGTGCGAATGTACTTATAAGCAGGACCCTTTAATAATAATAAAAAAAATGCCCTTCTGGGGTCGTGGGAACGGGATCTAGCCTAGGTGCAAATTCCTTAATGGTCTCTGGATTGTTTCCTTCTCGCCTTTTTCATTCGTTTTTCGGTTTACAATTTCTGTATAATAAACAAAAGTGTAATAATTATCAATGTAATAATAAATTTATAATTTCTGTAATAAATAATAATGCAATATTAAATGTAATAAATTTAATAATAAATGTAATAATTATGTAAACAAAACATAATAGAATCTGTATGTATAGACCAAGAAGATAGTTTTAAATTTGTGCGAATGTACTTATAAGCGGGCCCCTTTAATAAAAATGCCCTTCTAGGGTCGGGAGAACGGGATCTAACCTAGGTGCGAATTTCTTAATGGTCCCTGGACTGTTTTCCCTCTTGTTTTTGGTTCATTCCTTTTTCTGTATCCACCCGAAGAGGATGCTAGTGGGCATCGAAACTGTTGTGGAAATAAACTCTGTCTATTAGAGTGGGTTTTAATTATCGACATTATTTGCTTGCTTTTCTGTTTTCATGGTTCCTCTTCTTCGCATCAACTTTGATTTCGCGAAGTTTTTTAGATCTTGAAATGAATGCATCTCGGTCGCCTCGCTTAAAACATCGGATGCGTGGTTAAGTTTTCCTACTCATTCATCTCAACAGTAAAATTTGTAGTGGAAATTTGTTTTCTTTGTGGCATGAGCATCAATAATATATATAAACAATTCACTCACGCCTTCTACTCATCTTGTAAACTGAACTTCATAATATCTGCATATGATACGACTGCCTTTTTCTTGCAAAGATGTTAATTGCCAATCCTCTGTATATATGTATATATATATATATATATATATATATATATATATATATATAATTATCTTTTCATTTTCGTACAATTTTTTTTCGTTGTGGTGAGCAATCAATAAGTATGAGTGTAATTGGGGAGACAGACACGGAACAATTAGAAAATTTTCGTCCTCACCGTCCTTCCTGAGCATCCCCCAAAACCCTGTACCCTGTTGCGCGCTTGCGATTCTGATGATGATATAACTTGAATCGGTGGTTAGCATTACTGACTATGAATCCCTCGGTTCCGGGTTCGAGACCCGGCGATGGCAGCCGGCGCGCGGTAAACAATCATCCTTCAGCACAATTGGTTGGTAAGTAAATGGGTGCCCTCCGTAACCTAGTGGTTAAGTATATTTTAAAAGTTTTTCCTTATGCCATAGAAGTCGCGAGTTACTATAAAGTTTTCATTTTAATATTAATGTCTAATTTAAAGAGTCCAGTGTGTTTCTTGTGGGGCTCGTTTTGCGTCTAAATAAATTCTTAAACTGACTTAAAATGCATAGTGAGTTAATGGATCAGAGTACAATATAAAGAACCCTGTGTATTTCTTTTATTATCAATGTTAGTAATCGTTTAAATGTGTTTTAATTAGTTCTTTTGCCGAGCAAATTATGGAGAACGTTTTGCCTGTCTCTTGTGGGTAGTGTAAAGTTTTCGCTTAGTTAACTGTATTGGTTAGACACAGAGGAATGACAAAAGTAAATACATACTTCCTGGGTGATCTAGTGGTTAAGAATATTTTAAAAAGTTATTCCTTATGCCATAGAGATCGTGAGTTACTGTAAGATTTTCTTTTAAAAGTATAATTTAAAGAGTCTACAGAGGCTATCGGAGAAGTTAGTTAAAATTCCAATGTTTAATATATAAATATATACAAAGTGTACTGTTATTTTTGTTTTTAGTGAGTTATTTACAGGTGATCCCTTGAAAAGAGGAAACAAACTTATATAGCTGCAATGAGCTCACCTACACGTTCCCCTGAAGAACTGTTTCTTTATAATGAGCAGCTGTCGTTAGGACTTAGAAGATTTCAACTACCGCTATGCAATGTGAAGAAGTGTTCACGAATGAAAAGCGCATATCGGTAAGAATAAACCCTCGATTGGAAAGGAGTGTTTATAAACTTGTATTTAATAATGATGTTGTGGGTAACGATAACCTCTTTGTGCGTGCTTTTGATTGTGTTCGTTTAAAGATAACTTACCAACCGAAAGTAAAGTGGGCACAAAAGTAGTATTGAACAATATGAAGGCTATTTACATCGAGTATAGTTATCCCTATAACTTGAGCGGTGAAATAATGTTAAATCGTATTTACTGCGTAGTGCAAAGCAACAATGATGTGACTGTAGACTCGATCACGTGCGAGTTTAGTGTTTTAGTTAAGCGCACTAGAACATAAAGTATTTTGATGTACATTTATTTTCAATGTATTTAATTAATTAATATGAATGTGTGTATATATTTCTCCTGTACTATTATACTGATGGTTATATTCCTTCGTTTTGTATTATAGTATTTATTTTTATTTTTTATTATATATAATATATATTCCTCGTTCGTATTTCTTATATTATTATTCCCTCGTTTAAAAATGTGTTTCTTATACTATTATTATTTTTTGTTGCATATATATTCCATCGTTTGTATAGAATGTGTATTTATTTTCTATGTGTTTCATGAAATTAATTCCAATAATTCGTCTAAATAAACAGAATGATGTAATGGTGTTTTATTTAATTCTTTTGGTTGTGTATATATAAACGATATTATTTAATGGCTGCTTAAGACTTCTAAATCAACTGTCAATAATATCTCTTTTAATTAATTAAATAGCTCAATCTGGCAACTGAACCCTAATAATGTACACCTGAACATAATTAAATTATACAGGGGTATCTGGAAACTCATCTATATAGAAATAAATAAAATGGTAGTATCTGGCAACTCTCCTTATATAAATAAAAACAATAACTGGTAACTCATCTAACTAATAATTAAAATATATACTGGTAGCTGGCAACTCACCCTAATAAGGTACACCTGAACATAATTAAGTGGTAATTGGCAACTCCAGACCCTCTATATAACAGACGCTGGGCCCCTCGACGCTCATTATGCGACGGACTCCGGTGGAATAAAGAACTCTCTCCCCTGTCTCCTTCTTAGGTTAAGGCTTAGGTTAGGTTTCCCCTTCGGGGGTGAGGACATCCCACCTTCTCCCACAAAGACCCTCCTCCTTCTCCTTTCTCTCCCTCTCTTAGATTAGTGTTACCCCTTTGGGGAGGGTATCCCCCTTCTCCCCCCAAAGCTCCCTCCCCTTCCCCCCTTTGTAGCATTGATTTGTTGCATAACCCCTCCCCCCTTTGCAGCATTGATTTGTTGCACAACCCCTCTCCCTTTCATTGCATACCCCCTCCCCTTTTTGCATACCCACTCCCCCTTGTTGCATAACCCCTCCCCCTTTTTTGCATAACCTCTTGCAACATTGATCAACATTGCAACATTCCTGCGCTCTAACATTTTGCGCCCATACTACTGAAGACAAATGACAATTGGGGGCCTTGAGCCAGAAAAGGTCGAAAACCTTTTATATAAGCGTATGGCGAGCGCATAAACGGGAAAACTAAACACAAACAATTTAAAAAGCCTTTTTAAAAACGAAGTAAAATTGTATCCACAGATACATCTTTTTTGAAATTGGTGACAACCCCGTTTCTATGACATCACTGGTGCAACCAATGTAAGTTCAAGACGCAAAACAGTGCTCATTTAGGCGCGGTATGTTTATGTTTTGTGTGTACGGTACTTTCCTTTCTATTGAATGAATTATCACTACATCTAGTTTTCCTGATACATCTGAGGTATCCCCTAAAGATTACAGAAAGCTATCTTCGAAACATAGAGAATTAACCATTTCAGCATCTGTGGGATTGTAATGTCGCACCGGAAAAAATAATATAAATGGCACTAAAATGCAACTTTTCAACAAATGCTTGTAAATGTTTCTAAAGGTTTAATTTAGTTGTTGGAAAATGAACCCAAAATATGTGTAATGTAAGTGACTAAAATATTTGGTTTTGAATAACAATAAATTTTATATGTTTTGATTTAAGGAAAATATATTGTATTCTTGAACAAAAGGGTTAAAAATGTACGTAGACATGTTGATCATTTTCTTCCTACTATATATATATATATATATATATATATATATATATATATATATATATATATATACAGGGTGGCGCAAAAGTCACGACCGGTTTTTAAAAATTCATAATTTTTTTGTTTATTAATATTTCTTTTTTCTTTTCTCCAGATATATAAAGGACCCCTTGCAAATTAATCATGGAAAAATACACCACTCAGCAGCGAACCAAAATCATAGAGGTTTACTTCGAGCATCATCAATCGATAAAGTTAACCCAAAGAGACTATTCCCATCATTTCAAAGTGCGGACACCGCCTTCGGAGAGGATGGTCCGTCGCTTGGTCGCGCGTTTTCAGATGCAGGGCTCAGTTAGCGATCCTCCACGAGCCGGGAGACCACGTTCAGCCCGACATGGTGCTAATCGTGTATGTGTGCAGAGGAGTGTAGAGGAGAATCCTGAAACATCAACCCGAAGGCGTTCTGCTCAGCTTGGAATATCTCGCAGGTCTCTTCAAAGGATTTTAAAAAACGAATTACACCTGTTTGCGTACAAAGTCCAACTAGTGCAAGAACTAAAGCCAACAGATCGTCCAAAACGCCTTGCCTATGCAGTCCGCTTCCAAGAAATGGCCAGACGGAATGACTTTACTTACAATCTGATGATGAGTGATGAAGTTCATTTTCAACTTAATGTCTTGTAAACAAGCAAAACTGCAGGAATATGGGGTACTGAGAACCCTGAACACTTCACCAACGTCAATTACATCCAGTATATACAGTATATATATATATATATAAATATATATATATATATATATATATATGAAAATTATTTCACGAGGGTAACACGTGAAAAATATTATGATGAATAAAACCACGAAGGAAAGGAAAACAGAATGGTGCTCAAGCACTTTCGTCTAATGACATCCTCAGGAACAGGAAATAAATAAAGAGTTCGAGACTATATAGGTCACAATATATATATTATATATAATATATATATATAGAAATAAAAATTGTGGGAGGAGCATACAAATTTGTAAGGAAAATTACCAATTTTAGCACGTTGCCCTTCTTGTCTAAATCCGTTCTGAACGAATTCAACACAAGATCAAATGGATTGTTTATGACCAATTTTATAGATAATGCCTGAATGATATATAGGTCACAAAAAATAAATAAAACAAATTTTTTAAAATAAATTGAAAGATAAACATTGTAAGAGGAGCATACAAATTTATAAGGGAAAACTACCAAAGTTTTAGCATTCTGCCCTTCTTGTCTAACTCCGTTCTGAACGAATTCAAAACAACGGGATCAAGTTGAAAAAGACCTTGGCTCATGTTAAAGTTATTTGTAAGTTGAATAATAGCAGACCCAAGAATATTTCTATTAACAATGTTGCTAGAGTGAAACAAGACTGAAGCATTATTCCAATCAATACAGTGGGATAACTCTGACAAATGGACAAAAAGGGCACTGGACAACTGTCCCATTCTAACGGAATATTGATGCTGTTTTACACGCGTGTGCAAATCCTTTCCCGACTGACCAATGTAAAAGGAATCACATTGTTTACAACCAATTTTATAGAGAATGCCTGAATTATTGGTAGGGCTATATTTTACTATGATATTTTTTACAATATTGTTATATGAAAATACTACATTAATATCCAAAAGTTTAAGTACATAAGCAATGCCTAAAAAGCCCAGGAAAAATAGAGGTACTAAAATATTCTTTGACAAAGTGCGAGTGTTATTATTCACACGATAGAAGGTTCGTTTTGCCTTGTTAATACAAGATTCAATAAACGCAGGTGGGTAGCACAGATCACTTCCAATACCGTTGATTTTTTCCAATTCGGCATCGATGTATTCCGGACTGGCGATCCTAAGAACGCGGAGAAACATTGAAGAAAATATGGCCTTCTTAATGGGGGTGTCATGTCCAGAGTAAAAGTGTACGTAGGCCAATTTTTTTTTTTTTCCGATAGATACTAAACTTAAAACCTGGGCTTTCCCTATGTACACGCACATACAAAAACGGGATTGAGTTGTCTTGTTCCACTTCTAAAGTAAACTTAATGGAGGGGACTTGATCATTTAACTGAAGGAGGAAGTCATCCAAGTCACGATTCATGGGCCAGATACACAAAATATCGTCGACGTACCGCAACCATGGGATGCCAACCCCCAAGATTCTCGGAATGTAAGTAATTTCGAAAAACTCCATATAAATATTGGAGAGGACGGGCGACAAGGGGTTGCCCATGGCCATCCCAAAAACTCTGTTGATAAGCTGGTTTACAAATTTTGAAAAAGTTTGTGCTTCGGAGATAAAATGTGTTTCCTATTATGGATTTTGGGGTGCTGAAAACGAATATGACCATAAAAACAGTCGTTTCGCTACAGTTTCCACGAAAATTTAAGTTACACATTTTGCGTATATGTATACCATATATTAGTAACATACCTGTAATGTAGTCACTTATATTGATTCAACCCGTCGCTTCTTTGCTTGTCTCTTGTATTCAACTTCTGGAGCATCTCTTGTTATTGTCCAGCAGTAGTCTGCTAACAGTGATGGACTCCATTTCCCCTGGTAGCATTTCTCCATCGCTGAGATATCCTGGTGGAAACGTTCACCATGTTCATCGCTGACTGCTCCGCAGTTGGCCGGAAAAAATTCCAGGTGCGAATGGAGGAAATGTATCTTTAAAGACATATTGCAGCCCATTTTTTGATAGGACAACAGCAGGTTTTCCACCAGCTCCCTGTAATTGTCAGCTTTGGTATTTCTGAGAAAATTGGTTGCTACTAACCGGAAAGCATTCCACGATGTCTTCTCCTCACCACCTAGGATACGGTCGAACTCCTCATCTCTAAGAAGCTCGCGGATCTGTGGACCAACAAATACACCCTCCTTGATTTTTGGTTCACTGAGCTTTGGGAATTTACCACCAAGGTACTTAAAAGCTGCCCCCGTTTTATCCATAGCCTTAACAAAATTTTTCATGACGCCCAGTTTGATGTGTAAGGGTGGTAACAAAATCTTGTTCGATTCTACAAGTGGAGGATACTGAACATTTTTTGTTCCAGGTTCCAATGAGTGTCGGAGTGGACAATCCTTCTTGATGTAATGAGAAGTCCTAGCCCGACTATCCCATTCACACAGAAAACAGCAATACTTAGTGTAGCCCGGCTGCAGTCCAAGCACGATAGCAACAACTTTCAAGTCACCACAAACTGCCACTGATGTTTGTCATAGTTTATGCAGTTCAAAAAGTTGCAACTTCATCTTGTCATATGTTTCCTTCATGTGGACTGCATGAACAACTGGAATTGATGGCAATACGTTGCCAACATGCAACAAAGCAGCTTTTAGACTCAACTTCAATGAATCAATGAACAGCTAAGCGAAATCAGGATTGTCTACAATAGTTGGTCATTTGGATCTCCTCATCCTAGTTAGGTCAGTGTTATTATTTTTATTTTACTAACCAGTGATTTATTATTTATTTATTATTATTTACATATATATTTATTATATATTTTTTTAATCTGTACCCATCGCACATGGGCATATTATTGGGTGTCTTGTATTCCTTCTCGTTCTGTGCTTCCGTATTTTTACGATTATAAATTGTAGCCCTTCCGCCATACTACTTCACGTTTTCATCAATCGTGCTGCGCTCGGCCTTAGTATTACCCGAGCGCATCGCACCAACTACAATAAATCTCCCATATAAGGGCATAGGGACGTTTAGAGATAAGAAGTCAACCGGATGTTATCCAGACAGAGTATTCTTAAGCCTAGATAGCCTTACAACTCATTTCCATCAAGAACATTATTGAGATATATATGTCATATGAGTCACGTACATCAGTCCGAGTTACGTCCATCAGTCCGAGTTACGTCCATCAGTCCATAAAGTGAGTTACGTACGTCAGTCTAGTCGAATTCGACCATATAAAGAGATAATATTGATAATGCCGGCCATAATTCATCTCATGGCATCCTCGCAGAGTTAGGTGCCTCGCCAGAGTTAGCCATAGCATCGCAGAGTTAGAGAAAATGTCGGCAAAACTGTATTAAGTTACGAAGATATTATAATTTACGTTAATGTGATTGGCAAATCCTTCTTGATGGAATGAAAAGTCCTAGCCAGACTATCCCATTCACACAGAAAACAGCAATACTTAGTGTAACCCGGCTGCAGTCCAAGCACGATAGCAACAACTTTCAAGTCACCACAAACCTGCCACTGATGTTTGTCATAGTTTATGCAGTTCAAAAAGTTGCTTATTCATCTTGTCATATGTTTCCTTCATGTGGACTGCATGACCAACTGGCATTGATGGCAATACGTTGCCAACATGCAACAAAACAGCTTTTAGACTCAACTTCGATGAATCAATGAACAGTCTCCACTCATCAGGATTGTGAATAATGTTGAGACCTGCCATCAGACCATCGATGTCGTTGCAAGCTACAAGGTCACCTTCCATGATGAAGAATGGGACAAAATCTTTTTAACGGTCACGAAACTTACACACGCTAACATTTTCAGCGAGGAGATTCCACTGCTGCGATCTGGAGCTCAACAGCTCTGCCTTACTCTTTGGCAGTTCTAAATCTCTGATAAGGTCGTTTAATTCATTCTGAGTTATCATGTGCGGTTTAGAAGATGTCAAGTTATAAACAAATTCAGGGTCTTGTGAAGTTGAAGCCTCACAAGTTTCGCAGGTTCCTTCATTCTCCTCGTCCTCTGACTCCAGGGAGAATGAGTGTGGGGGCTCAGGAACGGGTAGTCCTTCGCCGTGAGGTACCGGGCGTATAGCAGAGGGTATATTCGGATATTGTAAAATCTACCTTTTCTTCTTGCAAATACCTTTCTGGACTGGAGGCACCATGCAGAAGTAACAATTGCTGACATGATCTGTTGGTTCCCTCCACACCATTGGCACTGCAAAAGGCATAGATTTCCTTTTCTGATTCAACCACTGGCGAAGGTTTGTTGCACAAGTATTGCAGCATATGTGTGGGGCCAAGCTCTTGTCCAGATCTCCAATCTTACAGCCAAAATAAAGGTGATAGGCTTTCCTAATCACGGCGATTATAGCACGCTTTTGTGATGCAAAAGTCAATTCTCCACAAACATAACAGAAGGTATCTACACTGTTTACGCAATTACAAGGCATCTTTTTTCAAATTAGGCTGAAAAAAATTCAGTTTCAAAAACAAACATTAAAAAGAGTTTGACAAGGGTGCACTGTATGACTTCCGCGAATGAACTGATGCTGTGGCGTAATATGTAGACACCTGTGACACATCGACACCTTGACTCTACTGCGCATGCGCGTAGTTATTTTTTTATTTTAATAAATTCCTGTAATTACATTGCATTTTAATAATTTTAAATTAGGTAAGGTTAAGTTAGGTTAGTATTCCATTTATATTAATATCAAAAACATTATGGGAAGCAATATGTTAAAATGATCCAATCTATTTTTTAATAAATAATTTGCAAATACATAATGTAACAGATAATTTAAAATTACATTTTATTGTATATATATATATATATATATATATATATATATATATATATATATATATTATTTAATTAATTATTAAAATAAAAAATATAACTCCGCTCATGCGCAGTAGAGTCAATGCGTCGATGTGTCACAGGCGTCTACATATTACGCGACAGATGCAGTCCAGTTAGTAGGGTGCAGGGTTGCCTGATATCTTTATAAATAGAGCCAATTGGCAATTTTAGGCATCATTTTCGTATTCAGTGTCCCAAAATTAGTAAAGATTGACTACTTTTATTTCCGAAGCATTTTGGCTGTAGACCAGTGTAATACTCGCTATTGAAAGTGAATTTATAGTCTTTGATGCAAAGCTTAATAAGTTCTTACAATTTTCATCTTTCAATTTATTTTATTTTTTTTTTTTGTGACCTATATATCATTCAGGCATTATCTATAAAATTGGTTGTAAACAATCTATTTGATCTTGTGTTGAATTCGTTCAGAACGGATTTAGACAAGAAGGGCAAAGTGCTAAAATTGGTAGTTTTCCTTACAAATTTGTATGCTCATCCCACAATTTTTATTTCTATATTTATTATATATAGTATATATTAGGGATGCACCGATTAATCGGTAGGTAATCGGCAATCGGCCTTATCGGCTCATTGACCGATTAATCGGGAATCGGTTTTTTGGCCGATTAATCGGTTTTTATTATCGTTGTTCTAGATTTCTTTTCAGCATGTAATACGTCGAATTCCAACGAGTGGACACATCTTGAATTAATTTATGCTTCTTTAAATTTAGCTGCTCCTGTATTTCCATTAACTTGTTAACTGCTGAAGCAGAATGATTGAAGTGTTTTACAATATTTCTATTAATTGTAACAATAGTCTTTACAGTCTGTTGGGCAAATATGGTGTCATTTATTGAAAGTTGTAATGTGCAAACCACATTCCCTGACACCAGGAACCATATTTGCTCCAGAATCTCGCAATACCAGAAAACTGCTTTTTGAGAGTTTATAATCTTCAAGCACATTGTGCAACTCTTCACTGATTCGTCCACCTGTGTGAGAGCCTGGAAAAGGAACAACTCTAAGGACAGCCCTGTGTTGTTCAAACTCATTTGAAAGCCAGTGACCTGTCACACTCAGAAATGGAGAATTATTTGTAGTAGCTGTCCAAATGTCAGTGGTTAAAGAAATGTTGGTGACTTTATCAAGGGATGTTTGAAGTTTTGCTTTTACATTCTGAAATAAATCCGGAATGATTTTATCAGTGAAGTACTTTCTACATGGAATATTTTAATTCGGACAAATTTTTTTCAATAGCCTTTTGAATCCAATGTCAGATGTTACAGAATATGGTTGAATGTCAACGGCTATCATTTCTCCAATCAAATTATGGATCTCTTGGGCCCTGTAGTCATTAATATCCCAGAGCTTCTTCTTTGTTAATATTGCTTCTATAGTAGTTTGCACTTTAGCAGGAGGCTCATTGGTGCTGCTACTTATTCCTGAACATTCAACATGTGACCTTTTCAACTTGACTGATGCTTCTGTTTTTTGCCACTTCTTCTGGATGGAATGTTTTAAGATTATTCATCATATTAGATGTTGTAAAAGTTTTGGCTGTTTAACCACCCCTTGATATGGTGGCATCACATAAATTACATGTACAAACAGTTTTATCATTTGGATTTATCTTAAAATACTTCCATGCAATACTGGGTGCCATAATGGTAGTCTTAACTCTTATACATTTTCATTTTTATTAGATCTATACATACAGTATATCTGAAATAAAAATCTGAAAAAATAATATGAGGATTACAATAAACACTTACACATAAAAAATCTCTAACAAAGAAAGGACATAAGAATATAAAAAAATATTCATGGTCAGTTAGTCATAAGAACATCACATGAATGATATCGCTACAACAGACTTGTCAATTTGTCACTTAAAATTGACACACCCATGCCAAAGTATTTAATTGGCAGTTATTCATATTTTAGGGGTAGAAATTTTGTTAGGTTAGATTTTTTTATATGTCATGACAGAATAGTGTGGTTTTTTATTTGCCTTAATATAATTAATAGAATACCTATTAATTTAGTGACCACATGATCGATTAATAAGTTTTAAACACCGATTAATAGGCTTTAAAAATAATGATTAATTGGTAAACGGCTGATTAACTGAGGCCGATTAATCGGTAATCGGTAATCGGCCAATTTGCTTGTCGGTGCAACCCTAATATATATATATATATATATATTTTTTTTTGTGACCTATATATAGTCTCGAACTCTTTATTTACTTCACTGTTCCTGAGGATGTCATTAGATGAAAGCGCTTGAGCACTATTCTGTTTCCTTTCCTTCGTGGTTTTATTCACCATAATATATATATATATATATACATACAATATATACATACAAAAACCAAGGTTATATATAAACCAATTCACAACAAGGTCTATTTTCATGCAGAAGTAAGCGATAGCCTTATCATGCTGTTTTTATGTTCATCAGATACCCATACACAGTACACACGTTTCATACACATGCTTGCTAATGTCACATACATTCCCAACAGAAAAAGATGCCAAATACGTCTTTTCGGTACAAACCATGAGATACTCAGATCATAGAACAATAAATAACCAGATAGCAGATTCAATAAGTTTAGGTTTTACCTAGCAACCAGACTTTGCTAGTGATATTTCTAAAAAATTATTAATCTTCAATCGACGTAAAAATAAAACTTGTGATACGTGTACAATGCTTGTACCAATGACTTAATATCCTTAATATTCATTGTACATAACCTGACTATCGTCCAGAAAAGTCCTTAGCAATGGCTGGTTGCTAAGTGAATTAGTTTGCACGAAAGTGATCATCTGGTTATTCTATCTTGTTTTTATCTTTTCTATTTTTAGTATTTCTTCTGAAAACAGTTAGATGTGGTTTTTCGAGTGCACTATAAGATTTTCTTATTTAATGTTAAAAGTATCAGTGTATTAATTCGTACATCACGTAAATATCACAAATAATCACAAATAATTCAGAGGATTGTGAGGTAACCTAATTATTAGTAAATAATCTTGTGATTATCTATTATTCAATGGTAATGAATTGCTTACACGGAAAGTATAAAAAAGTTTAAGAGAACCAATTTGTTTCTTACTCTTTCGCGAATTTGCTTAATCTTCAAATTAATATTTTCATATACTATTTAAATTGCATTTCTATTGATGAGCATTATATATTTGAGTGCCTTCTCACTCTTTCTAACCTTGGTTAATTTGGTTTTGCTTCCGCCCGAATTGTTCATTCTAACGAAGGTCAATCTTGTTGCACCACCTTAGACCTACAGTTTAATGTGGGATCCGGACCACAACCCACCACGAGTGTTCAGAAATTACAGAGTCCTCGCAAGGACCCAGGGTACCCATTTATATACCAACCAATTTTATTTTATAGAAGGATGAACAGCTAGGTTTGCTGCGCGCTGCCTGCCGTCACCGGGAATCGAATCCGGGGACAGTGTATTCGTAAGCAGCGATATTAACCACTACACCACCGAGGCGCAATATATATATATATACAGGATGTCCCATAAGTCCGGCATCATAGGAGAAATTCATATTTTTCTATTTCTACAAACCATAATTCATATTTTTCTCTTTCTACAGCCATAATATCTGTGAGCAAGGAAGAACGAATCCAGATAATTCTGCTCATAGGAATTCGGAGTCAAAGAGAGGCCCGGCGAGCCAATAACACAGAGTTGTGTTAGCAGACTTGTTGCAAAGTTTAAGGAAACAGGATCCATAGAAGATAAACCACGCAGTGGACCTTCAAGGAGGTCCACTGACGATGATACAGCGACTGCTATCCTGGCTCATTTTAACAGAAGTCCCAATAAGTCTCTTCGGCGATTGCTCGCCGAGACAGGAGTGTCGAAAAGTAGCATCCATCGCATTCTTCAGACTCACAAATGGCATCCATATAAACTTCAGATCCTACAGAAATTAAGCGAAGATGATCCCGACCGGCGGATGGAATTTTGTGAATGGGCTACGGAACAATAAAACAATGGTGGACATATTGAGCACGTTCTGTAAATAAAAGCTTTTGTTTTGCCTTTTTTTATTATTTTTCCTATGATGCTGGACTTATGGAACACCCTGTATATTAATTTTCATTTCATTTTCATTTCACATATATATGTTACAGTCAAAGTGTGTAACCAGCCATTTCGCGTAATGGCTGAAACTTTAGTCATTTCGCGAAATGGCTGTTTCACTTTGTCATTCCGCGAAACGACTAAAATCTTCAGCTATTACACGAAATGGCTGAAATTCCACCTTGGTCATTTCGTACAAGATCATTTGCCCGGTTAGGTCAACTGTATGCCCTTGACAATTATTTAGGTTAAGTTGTGTTATTTCCGTTAGTTTTAACGAAAATAACACGACTTAACCTAACCAATTGTCAAGGGTAAACAGTTGACCTAACCGGGCCTTCAATGGCGGACATCGGAATAACATTGAAGGCCGGTTAGTATTTGAAAACCTCTATATTGAAAATTCAAATTCAAATGTGTTCAAATGATCAAATGTGTTCAAATGTGTATTTGAAGTGTGTTTCTCATTTATTTGAACAGACCTGTAGATGTATATATGTTTTAGCAGATTTAGTTAGTTAAATAAAGGTTTCCAATTTTATTGTGATGTTTGCTATTTCTATGAATTCATGACAAAAGTCATTTTAGCCATTTCACGAAATGTCCAAGGTGGAATTTCAGCCATTTCGCGTAATGGCTGAGGATTTTAGTCATTTCGCGAAATGACCAAGTGAAACACCCATTTCGCGAAATGACTAAAAGTTTCAGCCATTAAGCGAAATGGCTGGTTACACACTTTGACTGTAACATATCTAATTTTCTGTGAAAGGGAAAGTTTCTCACTTAATTAATTTTGTTTACCTACAAACTTTTGAAGGTCACAGACAAAATAACTTTGCGAGGCTTTGAAAATTTCTTAAGCATTGCCTAAAAATGCAAAGTTCCCAAAAATTCAAATTTCTTTGAAGAAAATCGTATGCTGTTATGCAATGTGTATTATATAACCATTAGAAATGTAACAAATATGAAATTATATATATATATATATATGTATTGTATATATATATGGGATGAGTTTCACAATTAAACACGTGAAATGAATGAATGATGGAAACCCACAAAAAAGAAAAATGATTCCAAGGACTTTCGTGTATTCAGAAGTATACCTCGTCAGGGAATGAAGGGAGAAGGCGAGATGACAAAAATATATACATATGTACAACGGGACAGAAAAACAAAACGATTAGCACATGATTAACAAGAGTTAATTAGAGGCAAAAGGTATTTTAACAAGATATTGTCAATTTTATACATTCCCGCACTGTTATTGAAATTATTTTTAAAATGGATAAATGCACATTCTAGAATATTCCTTTCAATTATATCTCTGTTTCTAACGAGCGCTTTAGAACTATCCCGCTTGATACTACATATAACATCTATACATACAGTTGAACAATACATTAGAATTATTTGCTGTTCTACACGCATATTTTTGCTGTTTTACCCTAATATCTAACGTTTTACCCGTTTGCCCTATGTATACTGAGTTACATTGTGTACATCCGATCAAATTCACACAACCAACCACATTATCAGGGCTATTCTTTATTAGGCGTGATTTAACAGTATTATTATACTTAAAGACTACATTGATACCAATTGCATTAAGTAAAGTCGGAAGATATTGAAAATTAGCATGATAAGGTAGGCTAATGATATTTTTACACTCAAATTCCTTTACAGCTACACTATTATAATACCTATTCTTGGCTTTCGTGAGGCAGTTATCTAAAAATGAAATAAGCTAACATAATTTAGTACCAATATTCATGATATTGCATAAATCGGAATCTAAAAATTCAGGACTAACATCTCTCAATGCTCTAAGAAATATAGCAGAGAAAATAGAAGATTTAATCGAGGGATGATGGTCAGAATAAAAATGGTATCAGTGTAGTCTTTAAGTATAATAATACTGTTAAATCACACCTAATAAAGAATAGCCCAGATAATGTGGTTGGTTGTGTGTACTTGATCGGATGTACACAATGTAACTCAGTATATATAGGCCAAACGGGTAAAACGTGTAAAACGTGTAAAACGTGTAAAACAGCATAAATATGCGTGTAGAACAGCAAATAATTCTCATGCATTTTTAACCATATGTACTGCATAGATGTAATCATAGTATCAAGTGGGATAGTTCTAAAGCGCTCGTTAAAAACACAGATATAATTGAAAGGAATATTCTACAATGGCCATTTATCCATTTTAAAAATAATTTCAATAACAGTGCGGGAATGTATGATATAAAATTGAGAATATCCTGTTAAAATACCTTTTACCTCTAATTAACTCTTGTTAATCATGTGCTAATCTTTTTGTTTTTCTGTCCCGTTGTACATATGTATATATTTTTGTCATCTCGCCTTCTCCCTTCATTCCCTGACGAGGTGTACATCTGAATACACGAAAGTCCATGGAATCATTTTTCTTTTTCCTTGTGGTTTACATATATATACACACGAGGGTGGGCTGAAAAGTAATGCCTCCACTTGAATAATCTGGATTGCGTAGAGGTAACCAGATAAAACCAGTTTTGTGTTATAGCCTAATAGCCTATACTCACTCCACACGTTGGTTCGGTATCGATTACAATGGAAAGGAGTAAAGACGTTCGCTTCAAGCAACGTACCGTAATTTAATTTTTCACCGCCGAAAGTGTTGCTCCATAGATATTCATCGGCGAATGCAAGCTGTGTTACGGCAAACAGTGTGTTGATGTGAGTACCGTTCGACGTTGGGAGAGGCAGTGTAAAGAAGGAGAAGCAGGACAAGAAGATTTGCGAGACAAACCGCGAAGTGGAAGGCCTGTAGCAGCAACCGACGAGTCTCATCGGAACTACGATGACGAACTGATTCGTGGAAATCATCGCATTAAACAAAATGAAATTGCTACAATGCTCGATATCTCCAAAGGGCGAGTGGGGCACATTATCAGTATTCTTGGTTACCGAAAGGTCTGCGCCAGATGGGTGCCTCGCATGCTCACTGCCGAGATGAAAACTGAGAAACTACGCATTTGCCAAGAAAATCTGCAGCGCTTCGAAAATGAAGATGAATTTCTGCACAGTATTGTGACAGGAGAAGAGACGTAGGTCCACCATTATGACCGTGAAAATAAACGGCAGTCCACGGAATCTTGGCACAAAAATTCACCGCAACCAAAAAAATTCAAAGTTCAAAAATCGGCTAGAAAAGTGAGTGACTGTTTTTTAGGATATCAATGGTGTTGTTCTCGAAGACTTTACGGAAAGAGGGAGAGCAATCAACTCCGCACGTTATACTGAAACTCTGAAGAAGTTGAAAAAAACGAATCAGGAGGGATTGTACCCACAAAAACGCAGTCAATGTTCACCATGACAACGCACAGCCTCACACTAGTGTTCAAACGCGAAAAGGAAAGTAGTATGACCGCAAAATGGGAGAGTGCAAGAATGTTGCACTGTTACAATGCAATGTTGATCAATGTTGCAAAGGGGAGGGGGAATGTTGCAAGATGTATGCAACAAAGGGGGAGGGGGTATGCAATGAAGGGGAGGGGTATGCAATGAAAGGGGTTATGCAACAAATCAATGCTACAAAGTGGGGGAAGGGTTATGCAACAAATCAATGCTGCAAAGGGAGGAATGATTATGCAACAAATCAATGCTGCAAAGGAGGAGGGAGGGAGCTTCGGGGGTAGAAGGGAGGATGACCTCCCATCAAAGGGGTGACCTTAACCTAAGAGGGGTAGAGAAAGGAGAAGGAGAAGGGTCTTTGGGGGAGAAAGTGGGATGTCCTCACCCCCAAAGGGAAACCTAACCTAAGCCTTAACCTAAGAAGGAGAGAGAGTTCTTTATTCCACCGGAGTCCGTCGCATTATGAGCGTCCAGGGGCCAAGCAGCTGTTATATAGAAGATCGTGAGTTGCCAGTTACCACTTATTTATAGATGGAGGGGTTACCAGAGAGCACTATATATTTATCTATTTATATAAGGAAGGTTACCAGATATCACCATTTATTTTATTTTTTATTTAGATGAGTTACCAGCTATTGTTTTTATTTAATTATGTTCAGGTGTACCTCATTAGGGAGAGTTGACAGATTGCACCATTTATTTTAATTTTTATTTAGATGAGTTGCCAAATAATGTTTTTTTAATTTAATTATGTTCAAGTGTACCTTATTAGGATGATTTGCTATGCAACACCATTTAATTTAATTACTTGTTCATTAAAGGTAAGAGCGACTTTCTCCTTAAATTTGTTCAGCAAGAGAACTAATTATTTAAACGAATCCCAATATTAACAATAAAAGAAATACAATTAAACCGAATTAAATAAAACACCATTACATCAATCTGTTTATTTAGACGAATTAACGGAATCAATTTCACGAAATATATAGAAAATAAATATACACTAGTTCATTCTATACAAACGATGGAATATATATAATCAAAAATTTAATAATAATATAAGAAATACGAACGAGGAATATATATATAATAAAAAAAATTACTCTAAAGCCAAACCGAAAGTGTCTATTTACTTTTGACAATCCTTTCCATATATCTTCTATATATTTTATAAACAAAAATCCGCGTGAACTTAAACATTTAAAAGAAAAAATCTTACAAACATACTGAATAATTATTTAAAAAATAAAAATTTTAATTAATATATTTTAAATCTCTAAACTTGTCCGCGATCCTTTCTTTGAAAGCATCTCTGGAAAAAATGTATAACAGTATAAACTTGACACGCATAAAAAATCACCTGACTTGCCCGACGCTACTTAAAAACCGCCAAGGTCCATTTAACCTAAATCCCTCCAAGACCACCTACGAAGAATTTCTCCTGAATCCTATTTATTGTTTTCATTATTACCATTACTAATGAAGTTAAAAAATGAATTTAAGTATATACATAAGGGTCACGTGATTGTTTTCCATGAACAAATTATTTATAGGCTAAATTAGCCTTTGATTAAGTAATAAATTTCCTTATCATATATCCATATGCAACAATATATATATATATATATATATATATATTATAGGGTGTTTCATAAATTAAAAGTTTGGAAAAATTTTAATCCACATGGATCCCCTTGTTCCATTTGCTGAGGAGACTGATAAACCGAAGTATTAATTCAATAGTTTAAAGTTTACGGGTCCCCAGTTTGATGCTCTGGCAGATCATAAACGAAAAAATTAAACAAAAATCTGTCAATGAATTTTTATTCAACAAACGAGTACCATTTCACTACACATTTTCACAAAGATACAAAAAACATAACCACTTCTTGCGAATCATTTGTCCATGAAATCCTTCTTGGTTTTATTCGGGTATTTCGCCCTATGGTGCATCACAGTTTTGAGCAAATACTGCTTCTGCTCTCGTTTTTCGTCAGAGAACAGTTGAACTCTTTGGTGAGCGCGATGGCTCTTTCGGCCCGATCGTTGACGACAGGATTTTGTTAACAGTTGCCGCTGCTTGCTTGAAGCCCTCTACTTCAGTCCACTCGGCAACTGGCTTTTTCAAGAATTCTGTGTCCAAGTCGAATGCATGGAAGAAAGCCATCGTCTTTCCTGTCACGAACTCCGCCAGGTGTTTCGAGGCAAGATTCCTGACGTTCTTCCTTGGGGTCGCTTGAGTTCCTTTTTCGATGCGGGCTTACCCAAACTGACGACCATCTGAGCCTTTTCTTCATCTGCCACATCTGCGTCGAAGAACGCCATGGCAATAAGAGTCTCAGAGATGTACCATAGGTGTCGAGACATGGCTTCTTGCGCAGCGTTAACACACGAATATCCCGACATGGCAAAGGCTTCCGCGTCACGCAGAAATTCCAGATCAACTGCGGCAGCCTTGCTTGAGGTTGCAGCACGAGTCCAACCTCGGATGTAGACGAGGGACACGAAGAGACCTACGGCTGTCAGAGCTTCCAACTCGTGACTCGACATCTTGAACTGCTTCTTCAGTAGAATTACTTTCAAGGAGTAGATGGCTATCGCCATCCATCGAGCGTGATGGTAAGCGCCAGGGGCTCTGAGAGGGAAATCCACCACTTTTGCTTCTCCCAGGAAGATGAGAACCAACTGTAGCAGTTCCTTGTAGTCATCGCGCTGATGCGACGTGCTCACCATCCCTCTCACCAGCAGGACTGACTTCTCCCTCAGTTCCCTCATAGAGTCATTGACTTGAGCAAAATCGTACGGCCGCACGTCCAACCGGTCGATGAACTTCCATTGTGCCTGAAACCTCTTGAAAACGGGTATATCGGGGCCACTTGAAGGGCCGTATGCACGCTTGAAGACGGAGCTGAGGATGACTTCATAGATGTGATGCCGACAGGGGAAGTACATGAGTTCTCTGCCAAGACCTTTCTCAATCAGGACGCAGGCCCGATATGAATCCCGGTGTTCGACGCTGTCGTGTCGAAAGACAGTCCCCGCACGCGCTCTTCCATCCTGTGTTCCTTGACCAAATCCAAGCAAACTCGCGCTATCTTCTCGCCGGTTCCGGACGTCACCTTAGGAACGCCGAGCAATTTCTCCTTGCCGTCGCCAGAGACGAGGACGGCGATCCGGTCAACGCTCTCCTTCCATTGCTCATTGTCAGGTAGGAGCTTACCGTCCCAATGCAAGACAAGAGGCTGACCAGGACAAACTTCGTCGGATTGATAACTTTCAGCAGCCACCTTCCTGAGAGCCCTGCGTGTGCGGTACATGGTACTGGCAGAAATGGACAGTTCATCCAAGTCAAAACCTAGTGATTTAGCCGCTGCAGCGTACGACATAGCTGAATCGCGGTACGAAATATTCAGCCGATCGTAGGTAGTCGTCACATCCTGTGAGATCAGATTCCTGCGTCGCTTCTTGGTATTTCCCTTGAGGAGGATGGAAAAACTTCCACGGTTGGGTCAACGACATCTAAGTCAGTCTCTGACGAAGTTGAAATCACTAAAGCCCCCGTATCTTCTGCAGCTCCTTGTTCCTTCTGGCCTTCTCCTGTTGTTCCTTAATCTTGTCCAGCCTCTTCCTTTTCCTAATCTCCTTATAGTGAAGCTTCATGTCAACAGGGCCCATGCTGCAGGAATTTGGATCTTCACGCTGCATGTCGAGAAAGTGGATGTCCTCCTGATTCTTCATCATTTCCTTAGCCTGTGAATGAGCAATGTCCATGATCTCCTTCGCTATTGCCTCCTTGAACATCGCCTCCTTCACTCGGAAGGACTCTGCTTTATGTGACTTGTGCTTCACAAGCCGGTCGTATTCCTTGAGAAGGGATTCCATCTTCCTCAAGGCCGAATCTCGACGCATCATGGGGATTCTCGCTCTCTCCCAAAATATGAGACAGGCATCCAGGCACAGGTTCAGGCATTTAGTACGTCCAAATTTTTGCTCCTTTTGGTGGTAAAAGTACTTTTTGAGTACTTGCAACTGAGTTGGAAGGCCACTTGATGTGATGTTCGCATCCGTCTGGCCAATAAGAAACACTTCTGTTTTCGCTCTGGTAGGCACTTGGAAAAGAAAACAAACTAAATAATTCCACAGAAATAATTTCACATCGTAATTAATTTCATTAATTAAATAAAGAAAAGCAGTAACTGGGACTCGAACCAGTGTCATAGCCGTTTGGCGGCATCGCTCAAGTCGGCGTACACAGCACGCTATCCACTACACCATCTAGGGAGTGGATAGCGTGCTGTGTACGCCGACTTGAGCGATGCCGCCAAACGGCTATGACACTGGTTCGAGTCCCAGTTACTGCTTTTCTTTATTTATAAAACTGATACGTGTACACTACGTTCTCTTTGACAATTCATTAATTAAATAAATTTCAATACCGCAGTAAAATTACATTAATTAGTATCATAAATAATTACCAGCTTAGTTGTCCAAAATGCAACAGACTAATTAATTTCATGTAATATTAATAATAAATATCACTACCACAGTAAAATGACAGAAATTAAATAATAATAAATTTCGATACCACAGTAAAATGAGATAATTAGTAGCATATATAATTACCTCCATAGTTGTCCAATAGGCTATACAACACGAACCGCTCAAGTGACGAAGAAAGCCGTCTTCACTGCAGGCAGGCGAGAAATGAACTGACAAAAAGTCGTCAAAGTTGGGGACCTCTAAATGCAGCGCGATCTGGTTCAAACTTGCAAAAACGTGTTTTCTTGTTCTTTAGAATACGGAGAAACGTGTGGATTAAAACTCCAAGCTCATTTTTATTTTACCCTATAGGTATGAAACACCCTAATATATATATATATATATATATATATATATATATATATATATATATATAGGGTGGTACAAATTACAGTAGTAATAATAAGCTAAATCGGTTTTCCTTCTCCCGAATTGTTCATTTTGACAAAGATCAAGTTTGTCACCCGCCTTAGACCTACAGTTTAACGTTGAATCCGAACTATTTTTCTTTGCGTGTAAATTGTGTGGTATCTTCTTCATAGTTGTGTTAAAACTTTACATTGTCTCTGTTATTGAAATGAAATGAAATGAATGAATGAAAATGAAAAAAATGGAAAGGTTTATTATTATTATTATTATTATTATTACGTGCGATGATTTCACGAAGGTTAAGCTTATCGCTCCTCCTCTCGAGGTGATCTGATGAAGTAGTGAGTTGACTTCTTTTACTCTCCACCTTACATAGGTACACCCGGTTCATCGGGGATTCTATGTACCAAAAAATTACATTGTCACCATCCGGACTCGATCACTCAACCACCGATCAGCACCCCAGCGTCTTAACCACTAGGATACGTAGGGAGCCCATTTATCTACCAGCCCAACCAGACATTCATTTTCACGAACTAAACACAATTTAATCACACTCCTACAAGAAAATTGGCAAGTAGAAAGTCAAGTCGAATAGTTGTAACCAAAGTTGAGGATCGAATAGTATGACCGCAAATAATAATAATGCAAAATATTGTCGTGGTAGAGATTGCAAATAGCAAATGTTGATCAATGTTGCAAAGGGTGAGGGCTATTGCATGAAAGGGCGGGTTCTTAAATGGGAAAACCGAGAACAGTATGGGCTCAAATATTAACACAAAATATTGTCGTGGTAGAGATTGCAAGTGGCAATGCACCTTGAGATGTGAGCATTAAATCTACGGAGAGAAGATAAAGACACCATTAGTCAACCAATCAGGACGTCCAAAGCGTGGACCCATAATATAGGTGTTACGATTGTTACACAAAATTTAACATAGCCCCGCCCAGTTACATTGACAACCAATCCTCAAACTTACGATCTGCCTATTAGCCTTTTGGGGTGGTGCTTGGGGATCATGCATACAAAAGAGTATTTTCAGCTGGGAGTCACAGTAGTTATTTTTACCAGTGAATAAACATTCCCTCCGTCATGAATCAAGAACTTTACAGTTTACCGGATTTATATCAAGAGGGAGACACTATCGCGTTGTCCACAATTAATCTTTTTAACGCAGCCGACAGGGATCGATTATTTCCAACGCAAACTTTTGATGATATTTGCAGTGACGCTCCATACCATCCGACGCAAGGGACTGCCGTAGAAATGTAAGTAATTATGTGCCTGTAATTTTATTTTTTGTAGCCAATTATCCTGAACTGGTTATTTATTTAGTGTGCCTGTCATTAGGAGAAAGAGCACTGTTCTGGATTATTTCATCATATATATGGAGGGTTGTAGTAATTCATCTCATCACATTAAAAATGCTTCATTTAGGTTTCCGCAATTGTAGATTAGTTTGCAATTAATATTATGCTAAAGTCCTGTTTTGATTCGTTGAATTTTTTATAGCAATCCTTTGCAAGTTTTAAATAATTTTATAATTTCCATAAAAAAATGTAATTCCGCATTTTCTCTTAAAGGAACTCCTCTGAACGATTCGAAGATATCTTCACATTGTAATACTCTTACTATATGTATACTCTGCGTATGGTTTAAGAAATTGGGTTTTTGTTAAAAAAAGATTCAGTATGAACTAATTAATTATTCTTTCTCCTTTAAGGTCCGATGAAGATTTGACACGTGTTATACAGGGTGTACATAAAGTCAGGATCTATTTTGTGAAGCACTTGGAAATTATATGGAATTCAATCATAAAATGATAAAGTGGTAACATTTATTAAATAATTAAGAGTAGGATTCGACGTGACGCCCATCAGTATCCCTGCACAGCTCAAATCGTTCCGCAGCATTTCTAAACACATTCTGGAGTATTTGCGGGGTTATGTTATCTGCAGCAGTTCGTATACGTGTACGTAAGTTTTCAAGACTCGTAATCTTCGTCTGATAGACGTGCGATTTGATAAAGCCCCATGCAAAGAAATCTAAAGGGGTTAAATCTGGTGATCTCGCTGGCCAAGGTCTGTTGCTTCCGCGTCCGATCCAGCGATTTGGAAAACGTCCATTTAGATAATCCTGAACAATTTTGGCATAGTGACAAGGAGCACCGTCACTATGCTCCTTGGCATAGTGACAAGGAGCACCATCATGTTGATAGAGGACGGTACTAACAATCCTATCCCCGTCGTCTATCAACATGATGGTGCTCCTTGTCACTATGCCAAAATTGTTCAGGATTATCTAAATGGACGTTTTCCAAATCGCTGGATCGGACGCGGAAGCAACAAAAGACCTTGGCCAGCGAGATCACCAGATTTAACCCCTTTAGATTTCTTTGCATGGGGCTTTATCAAATCGCACGTCTATCAGACGAAGATTACGAGTCTTGAAAACTTACGTACACGTATACGAACTGCTGCAGATAACATAACCCCGCAATTGCTGCAGAATGTGTTTAGAAATGCTGCGGAACGATTTGAGCTGTGCAGGGATACTGATGGGCGTCACGTCGAATCCTACTCTTAATTATTTAACAAATGTTACCACTTTATCATTTTATGATTGAATTCCATATAATTTCCAAGTGCTTCACAAAAATAGATCCTGACTTTATGTACACCCTGTACAATCTTTCGTTTTGAAGAAACGCATGTCGTGGACGTGAATACGGAAGTAGAAGTTTTACCGAGCAGTCAACCCAGCGATTGTCACATCATTAACGAAATAATGTAAGTATTTTTTTATGTTTCGATCTTTTTTTTGGGGGAAGAAGACACAATATATTTTCATCAATTTATTAATTGAAAGAAATCATGTTTTAGTACAATAACCATCTTGAGCTACAGAATATACAAACTAACGTAATTGGCTACAAATATATACACACACACGAACAAAACATCATACTATACAGCGAGTGCGCACAGTCGGCAAACGGCTTTATATGTCTGAATACCATTTCGTCGTTTCGTTGTGTGACACGGGTCAAATAATTTTTAAAAATTTATAAATTCCTTACCACGTGACATATGCATGGGAAATGAAAGGCAGTACATCCCACAAGTATTACAAAAATATCCTTGTAGTCGGAAGGGATTCCATACAATTTCGGGGATATGCAACTGCTCGAGAAATTTTACAAAAATAAAGTCACTCAGGGTTGAGTGCCAAGTGATTCAAAATAGTACATGCGTTCCCTATTTTTAAAATAGATTGCAAACCAATGAATCCCTTCAATACCAATAACATCTGTGTTCACAATAAGGCTACCGCAATCTCTCGTAGTTGGAAATTTCACTGTTTCATTCTTCGCAAACACACCGATAAATTTGGACCGTGTGATTCGTTCACTATTCATTACTCTCTGAAGTGTATTCGCATCCATTTTAAAAGTCAGTGACAACGCTCCTAAATCTGTCTACTTCTATTAGGGCTTATGACTCAAGGTGCACTAGTACACTTATAGGCGCGTCTATCGGCTTGGCGAATTCCAATCTGACTGAGCTGTTTCCACTCTGTTGTGGACTTAAGTGTGTATTTACACTAGCAGATAAGTCAGTTGTGATGTCAAAAGGATAAAGGTTAAATTGATCGGTGAATTCTTTCTGCGTTAAACCAATCCCGAGCTCATCACAACCACATGCAATATGGGCCAGATTACTATATGCTCTCGCGAAAAGCTGGAGCACAGCGTCTGATGAGTAATCCATATCCATAGCCCCACCAAACGCAACGCCACTAACGTATAGAGTTATATTTTTAAGGCCGAAATTCTCGAATTTAAAGGCACTCTTTCTGTATTTTCCATTCACCAAAGCATGGTTCTGCAGTCCAATTAATATCCTTTTAGGTACATTTCCTATGGCGATGTTTTCTATCTGCTTCGATGCCAACCGTACTGGCACCGTGTATAGTTTGATCTGTGCTCTGTTAATTGGGTATTTTACTGTGGCGTGTAGTAAATTTTTATCAATTTCTATTTGTTTTGGTGAACTTAATTTCACTCGCCGTACGCGTAGGTATGTCTCCATAATGTGAATCACAACGGGTTTTGCTCCCTAGTCTTGATCAGTTCCCAGATTTAAACAGATCTCAGGATTCGTGCGGGTGAGCTTTATTTTCATATCCACCCCATTCACAAGTAACTTCTCTTGGAATGTGAAGTCTGTATGCATGCATCCAAAACACTCGTATATCTTTTTAGAATTTTCAAATTTGTCCTCTATACTACTTTCGTCTTTAGCTTGATAATAGCCCTCGGCACTTAAAAAGGTATCCTTCGCTTCTTTGGAAAAGTACAGCACATTTTCCAGGGAGAATCGTAGGTGATAGTACCCCGTACCTTCTGATATGTTGATCTGATTTAAATATGCATCACACTGGTTGAATAAGGAGTGCAGAAAGTTTGTTTCAGGATATAGAGCATATTTGTCATCAAAGTCCGTTCCATCAGAATGGGCTATACGTAATTTAGCGTACATGTGCACACAGCTTGGGTCAAAAAAGTAAGGGCCTGAGCTGGATATCACTAATTCTATAGGGTAACTCGGGGAACTAATTGTGTTTAAAAGGTTAATTGCAATAAAGTCGCTGTGTTCAATAGAAACATGAGTTTGGGGCATGTCAAAGAGGGACAGCTCCGATTTACAACGTTTTGAACTACACGGATGGATGAAGCGTGCTATGACGAGTTAGAAATAGTGCCTCCTCTCTCGACAAGCAGTAAACAACTATGATTCATGAGATCAATGTCCTAAGCTTATATCAGTCAGAAAAATGGTCAACCATAGGTTTCATTCGCTTAGAACACTTCTTTTTTCATATCCTTTTACGTTTAATGCCACATGGTGGTAATCCCTTCTTCCAGACAGCTTTCTTCTTCCCACCACCACGCATTTTTCTCTTTGTATCTTTGACGATTTTGCCCCGTGTACGATTTAAAAGTCTTTATAGAGCTTCTTTAGGTTTAGCCCCAGCCAATATGTCTTCTGGCGTGTTAAGACCTGATTGTAACGCTTTCTTCCGAGGTATCTGGCACCCCTCTTCAGCAAGGGGACAGCCGTACGTAGTAATGTTGAAAAATGGATCCAAGTCCACTACCACGCTGGTATCTCATACCTCGATAGACTGTGAAAGGCTTTCTGTCCATTATAACTCAGTGCATCGAAAGTGCAGCTTCACTTTTAAGCTCCCGTGACCGAATGGGAATTTTTTTCCCTCAATCGTTCTTATATGTATTGAGATACTGGTTATTAGATTAGCTGCGGCATTCACATAATGGGGTCTGTCATATGTAATACTTAAACTCCTTCCTCTATGGTTGGGGATTTGCGCTATGCGCAGCAGGCGTGCCTGGTTATCCCCAACAAACTGGTGCTCCACTATATTGCTGTAAATATAGCACATGTCTGGGGGTTTATAGCCATCAACCATGTTCTCCAATTTTTGTACATGCATGGGGATCATTGTTTACAATTTCGTATACTAAATCGCCCGTAAGATTTGAGCTATTTAAACTTACGGTTAAGTCTCTCAGAACATCCTCGACCGCACCATAGTAACCCGGTCCCAGTGTTACTTCTGTACTGTAATACTGTGCATCCCCAGTCAGGACGGTACGCATGGTTTCATCCCGAGTTATTCCGTCTTTTTCACACTCATTACAGTCTCTAAGAATCGTTTTTCGCATATGCCCACCTCATACGTATGACGACCCAATTCAATGAGTCCGTGGAGTTCTGTTACAAAGTTGGCTAGTGTGTTGTTTGGGTGTACAGACAGGGACGGGGAGGACGGGAGTGTGACGTAGAAATGGTTAGGCGCCATGTTGCATACTATTTAAGCTTCATTATTGCATCAGCTTTTATATAGGTGTTGAAGCTTTCTGGGTATCCTAGCCATTTCACCAGGTACATTTTTCTCTTTCCTGAACCTTTGCTTCTTAAAATTTTCTCAATTTTAAACACATTTTTTCCTAAATTAAATGTCACTTTCTACAACTCCTTGCTGTAAAAGCCTCCTGCGATTTCTTCCCCATTCAAATCTTCTACGTAATACAACATTATCTCGTGGTTAGATTTCATAACCCTAACTTTAAATATTTCGCGTGTCCATCCTTCCTGAAATCCCTTCGCGAATTTATTTCCCGAACGCGACACCCATACATAATCATTGATTTTGAAACGAGTAGAGTATGGTGGTGGTGTTCCATCTCTTCTCACATCAGATTCTGTGCGCGCACCTCTTTCTAAAATCTCGATAGGTGTTGTCCCTATCGTGCGATGGTGTGAGCAGCTATATGATGAGGCCAATGATTCCAAAATGTCTACAAATCTGTGTGTTTTTATGTGTAAAATAGCGGTGCATGCGTTCCTTCATGGTACGTTGAACTCTTTCAGCTAAATATGCCTCATGTACAGAATTGGTGTGTAGTAGCTGATATTAAACTCCGTCAACATGTTCTGAAAAGCTCGGCCTATAAATTCTTTCCCCATATCCGTCACAAAAATAACCAGAAACCCTGTTTTCTTTCAACATCACGTTTTGGTGGCTTTAGCAACTGTTTCAGGCGATTTATTTTTCAGAGGAATTAGCCACAGATATCTAGAGAATACATCTATTATGAATAGAATGTAGCGGTAACCATCGTTATACACTGAATATCTTTGCATGTCTGTTAAATCTGCTTGCCAAATAGAGTCAATCGAAGCAGCTGTTGTCTTGGCTGTTTTAAACCTTTTTCTCACAGGCTTATGAAGTGTATAAGCGTCCTGCTCCCGCAAAAACTCTCAACATCTTTTTTCCCTACTCCATCATTGTAAACACTTCTGTACAGTCTATCTACGCCTCCGTAGGAGGCTGGGCTAGAAATATCATAATCGTCTTCTTAATATGTTAGCCATTTGCGTATTTTAGAGGCACGTGGGTAGGGTTGACCGTTGTTTAACCTCTTCTTTCTCCTCTTCAGAGGTGTTACCGCCGGGGGTGATGGCGTTTCAATTGTGTCACGTGCGATGCATGTTCCAAGTCTTTTAACCTGTTCAGATTTCCTATCATTGTTTTGGGGACATTTATTTGTTGTAGTCTTGCTTTAATATGCTTCCATCCTGATGGTGAGGGCCTATCCCACTTTCTCACCAGATCATGGACGATGTCTACGATATTCGATCCCTGTACCTTTGCTCCTTCCACAATGATCTCACCTGTATCGGTCCATTGTATGTTGGGATCCTCATTCAATAGATTATAAAGACTTAAACCTTTATTCCTCAATGTATGTGGGAGGGTTTTTTAATACATGCTCGATATGTTGTGTGGCCGACCGTTAATCTTTGGTTGGTCAGCTCTATCGTCGGACACAGGCCCTATGTCACCATGTCCATCGTTTCCGTGCTGTGCCTAATAACCACGGGAATCTCTGTCGGATTCTTATAATTTTCGTACTCGTGAAGAAATTTCTGCAGAGCTTCTTGGTATAAGATTCTTTTCTCATCAGGTGTTTTTTCACTGTTTAATAGGGCTAACAATTCGCTTTCCATTCTTTTAAGCCTGCTTTTACGGGGTTCTAGAACCGTGTCTGGATTCTTTGAACTTTGCAGTGAAGCATACACCTCGTGTGGAATCACTACCACTTTCTTCATTATATTAATCTAGTCAGTAAAGGACCCAAAACTGAAAATAAGATGGGGAGGAATGACCCTCCTCTTTGTACAATAATTCGTTTTTTCTTCCCACAGTTTGACTTTTACGAGCGAGTGCACGTATTATGTTCTTGTAACGGCGTAGGCGAGCCTTCTGAGGGGTTTCATTGATACATTGCAATTTATAACGTTAAGACAGATTTCACAGATGCATTTTAAAAAGTCGGAGTCGATATTTTTAGCAAACATCTTGCATTGCCCGGGGCAGTCGATGATAGATTTTTATTAATTCATGGTATTTCTTTAGCCTCTTTGTCATTCTGGAATATACACCGTTTCAGGCTCGTTTGGAAATATATTCGTTCTTAGAAGCACCCTAAACGTGTTTCGCGGATGAAGGTCGCAAAGCAAATATCCGTAACGGCTTGTAGCTTCTTTATAAACTTCCAAAAACTCCTTACGCTGATTCGGGAACATTGATTGGCTAATACCCCAATTTGTGATACATCTCTACGTTGCGCGAATAAGACTAGATATTGTGTATTTAACGACACATCGCGCATGTATCTATTTTTGAAAAATAGATTCTGATTGATGAAGAACACGCTTATGTTAAGATGGTGGGAGAATACTGTAAATGTCTCGGCAAACGTTTTATCCATCTCCAACATGAGATCGTCAATTACAATGACTGTATGTTCATTTCCCTTTAACGAATTAACGTCATATACACCTTTGTGGAACAAAATATCATCTTGGTACTCGTTGAACACTGATTGATACGTCGAATAGCACCATATAACTTTATGCACAAATTTTGAGAACATCTCTCCCTTTTCTTTAATGATTTTAAGCATAAACACAGTTTTACCACATCCTGTAGGGCCAGATATAATACATGTGGATGGGCTCGTGAACCTGAATTTTTCTACAGAATCCATTTCTAACACGTCACACTCCTAAGTGGGTCATTTACAAAATATAATAAATATTTAAGTGATGACCCTTATATTCTACAGTCTTGCTTTTCTCTTCTCCACAGAACCGTGAATGACGATGAGGTACAGCACCCATCATCGATATTACAGATGACCCCGACGACAGTGTAGTTGTGATCACAGACTCCATCCCCTACGAGTCCACACCACGATACCTGTAGCACGCACATTCAAAGCGGAGGCATGACGAAGAGCCCTCCACGTCAGGTATAAAGCGTGCCAGGATTGCGCCGGTTGTTAGACCACCAGTAATAGAGCCCCAACCTTCTACGTCTTACGACACAACCCCACAATAGTACCTTCCTCAAATATACCCCTTATTCCTGTTCAATTCCGGGTACATCCTCCACAGCAGCAGCAGCTTCTCGTTCTGTAGAGGATGGTATAACATTCGAGTTGGTGCGCACGCCCCCCACCCCAGCCTTGACTAGAAATCGGTATATAGTCAGGGTTGATCCTAGATCCATGTATAGCAATGGTGTTGAACACGGACTACGGCGCATAGTTGAACGTATTGTAGAGTTTGCCCTTCAGAACCGCGACGAACGTGAAGTCAGGACGAGGCTGTCCTTCGGTTCGGGTCAGATGACGGAGATGTAGATTTTTTGGGTAGTAATACCATTCAGACTTGGCAGCTGAAGATATAGAGTATATATTAGGCCGTATAATGCAGGCCTCTCAAAGTAGTATAGCCTTCAATATGGACAACTTCACGGTAAATATTGACCGTGTATTCCGTGTTGCGGGTCATAGTGCCACACCTTATACTCTTAACTTCAATTCTCAGGCTATTTATAGACGGCATATAAACGTCGATCGTGGTTGCGGCTTTATAGCAGTAGTCTTAGCTCGTATGTTTACTATAGTAAATATACGGACCCAAAAAATTTGGTTTTCTACGGTAGTGGAGCGTGCCCGTAAATTAGCTATAGACTGTAAAGTTGACTGTAATATGGGTCTTGAGGAGCTGAGAAGAGTAGATCAGGAAATGAATGTTCGTATAGTTGTATTTGGAATGGATGATCGTCGATGGACTGTGTACGTTTTTAAAAGCTGTGTGAGAGATCTTACAAGACCTCCACTTATTTTATGGTTGTCAGGGACAACGTATCTCCCCATCCGTAATATAAGGGACCTTTACGCGAGTTATGAACTTATGATAAAAGTCGAAAATATGGACGACATCATGATTTTTGTAAGGGGTGTGTCGAGTTTGCGGATGATATAGTGAAACATTGTAATGATTGCCACATGGTATGTGAGCAGTGTAAAAGCTCCAAATGTGAAAACCGTGTAGTTGAAGCTAAGAGGGATTGTGATGTGTGTAGACGCACATTTTTCAATAATAACTGTTTTGAGCTCCATAAGTGAATTGGTACGTGCAGGAAAATGAGAATCTGTGAATGTGGTATGTTTCACATTATGGATAATTAAGCAAAATTCACGCATATATGTGATGAAATTCACTGTTCTACATGACGAGAAATATAAGGCGGTTGGAGTAAAGCATATATGTTATATGAAAGACGCTAAGCCTAAAAATAGCCCTTGTATAACTGTATTACGATATACAAACATACATGAACGCTGAAACCAAAGAGGTTATTCCAATTTGTAAGCCAGATTATCTGTGATGAATGTATGAAGATAGATTGTGCTGAGCGTCACAGATGTGGTAAACGGACAAACGTGATACCCCTGTGAAACTCTTTGTGTCCTATATTGTCAAGTTAGCGGACAACTTCAAAAAAACAACCGTGGGCAAAATTTGACACACAGTTCCTTTATAAGGAGTTGCTTGAGCACGAGTCATCTGAGATATTTACAGGTGATCCCTTGAAAAGAGACAACAAACTAATACAGATGCAAATAAGAGGTAATGTACAGTTTAAAGACACTTTATTATTCACACCTTGTCAATTAGCAATGCTACCCAAGGTAATGGGCGTAGCTGCTGAAGTTTCAAAGGATATTTCCCTTACACATTCCTCACTAGCGAAACTTTAAATTACGTAGGACTACCTCCACCCAAACATTACTTTATGAATGTATGAGTGCAGATGAACGTGAAGATTTTGACCGTTACTACAACAGTTTTAACGAATCTAATCCTTATCATATAGCTGATGAATGTGAGCGTTATTGCGTGAATGATGTGCGCGTGCTTAGAGTATGTTTCCAGGCCTTTAGAAGGATGTACCTAGGCCATTTCAAATGCGATCCGTTGCAAGTCGCAACCACCATCGCCTCATCATGTTTTACGGTGTTCAAGAATAACTTCATGCCTAAAGACACCTTAGCCGTTATTCACAGAAACAATCCCCGCAGTTATGGGCAAAAGACTATGTACTGGCTCATACACATACAGCAGCAGACAGGTGTATACAAAAAGCATGCCCGAAACACGGGCATTAAGGTTAATGGTCGTGCTTTTGGGTTGATGGTCTAAGCGAAAACCGTGCCACTGGTGAGAAGACTGTGTACTCCTTTAACGGTTGCTGGTGGCACAGATGCCCCCGTCCTGAGTGTGGAATCGTAGGAGATATCCACGTTAGATCTCCTTCCGACAGTCTTGCGTGGACCCGCACCCGCAATCAACTTATAGCCTCCCAGTTCATTCACAAGGTCTTGTGGGAGCATGAGTATGATGCACGGATGGAAACAGATGGAGAGTACCGTGAAGAAATAAACACGATCAAGCGATCAATGGTGCTGGATCCTCTCAAATGCGGTGATAGCTTGTTCGGAGGTCGTACAAATCCCTTCAATCTATACTTTCCGCCTACGGAGGGAGTGAAACTCCATTACTACGACTTCTGTTCTTTATATCCCTACGTGATGAAGAACAATCCGTACCCCGCGGGTGCACCTGAGAAATTGGTAGGACCTGAACTGCCCACCATCGAGTGTTCTCAACAAATTTGAACGGGGTACTATTTCGGCCTTAACCCTTTAAGGACTGAAGGTACAAATTGCTAACATTTCAAATACAAGCATTCATAACTTAACCCTACAAAAAGTTCAGGGCTTAAAGGGTTAATTTCGTAGATGTTCTCCCCCCGCGCGATTTATGGATGCCGATCTTACCCTTCGTTATCGATCATAAGCTCATGTTTCACCTGTGCGTGAAGTGCGCAGAAGAGAACAATGGAGAATGTAATAATACAACCAACCAGCGAAAGATCAGAGGTGTATATACAAGCCCAGAGCTGGATCTAGCTGTTCGCCATGGATACAGAATATTGAAGATACATGAGGTGTGGAGGTTTCACGCCATATATAAACGCTTTTTTGAAGGATAAGGTAGAAGCATCGTGGTAACCCTGAGGGGTTGATACCGAAGATGAAAAATCGGCTTATATTGAACGTTACCGTGACAGTTAATGTATTCAACTTGACCTTTCCCAAATTGTAAAGAACCCAGGCAAGCGCTTTAGTACAAAGTTGTGTCTAAACAGTCTTTGGGGAAAATTTGACCAGAATACTGGCAAAGGGAACGTTCATTTGGTACAAAGTTATAGTGAAGTCTGTGGTTATGCCAACGCTCCCGATAAAGAGGTCATGGAGATCGTGAACGTAGGTAATACTTACATAATAAAGTACAACAATACCGAATTGGCCACTAGGACATATCATAATTTTTCGAGTCCGAATTTCACTCTGGCTAATATGTATTTTTATGTAAAATTTAATTCTAAGAGGAGTTTCTTTTCTGCAACTTTTCCCAAAAATCGCGTTATCATGTTCAAAATTGCGGTTTTCTGTTCTATGTTGAAATATCGAATATTCAATTGAACACAACCTCATATTTTTAACCCTTTGTCGTAATTTGTTGCCATTTAGACCATTAACTTTGCTTAACTCTTACATAGTAGGGCGGATCGAAAATGAGGTTTTTAAACTCTTTTTCGAAATTCAAATATGGCTAGTGCGGAAAATATGTGGGTGCTATAGATAATGACTGTGCATAAATATTAGTCCTGCGAAATTATATCTTCAGGTGCCACAAAGCCGTCGAAAAAAGTGAAATATAATGATTTTCTTATATTCTGCATTAGTACAATAACTGAAACTTACTTGTTATTATTATATATTAAGTGTTCCAATTACCAAAATAGTTACTGAATTACGCAGCTCTTAGTTTATTTAGATCAATGTTCTTTTGATTAATGATCTAAATAATCCAGAACTCACCACGAGGAGGTGGCTGCGTGTCGAGCTCCACCCATGCCCTCCCAACCACCCATCCTTGCGCATGTTTTTTTCTATTAACGTTTTATTTAAACTTTATATTCAGCTTTACTTTCGAAGATGGCATTTTTTACGTGACTGAAGTGTTGATCTTATGAAGCCATCTCGCGCGTTCAATCCAAATACTTTTGATGATGCTTCAGTCACTAATTTTACCATTCTTTCTACTACTTGTGTATGACAAGGGAATTTCTCGAATGGAGGGGTACTCTTGTTTTCTATGAATTCTTCAATCTCATTTTCTGTCAGGTGTCTTGTCACAGGTGGTTCAGTGACAATGCATTTTTGCCAATTAATTAAATCAGTATAATCAGTAGCTTCAAATTGAATAACAGGTACTGTGAAACGCCTCACAACTTTTTCCTTGTTTGTTTGCCTTGCTTTCTTTATTCGCCTCCACGCTAATTCTCTTATGGCGCTGCGGTCATCATGAATCATTGATGCTAGAATATTTTCTGGATTTGCAAAAATGCATTTCTTTGTATGACAGGGTTTACAATATCCTTTACTTCGTCATTCAGTGTTCTTGTTAGTTCAATAGTTTTGAAAACATGTTTTGAGCCATTGACAAAAGACGTACTTTGCTTAATAGAAAACCACATTGGGATGTAGACCTTCATTATAAAAGAAGCAATGTTCATGAGGTTCTCAGATGGACTTACAGTTGAAACGTATAGACGAAGCAAACGATTTGCTGTAGTCAGCCATCGTGAATGTGCCATTTTGCCTGGACTACGATGAGCAAGATCTGGAGAGCAATATCCCTTTGTTATGGCCTGATGAATATCAATTAGATATTTTTGGTCGGTGCTAAGATCTTCTCCAGTGTTGACTGCTGCACCATCGCATCCAATGGCAACAAGGTTTTCCAGGTTCATGTCATTATTTCCAATATACTCAAACATTCCTTTACATATTTCTTCAGCTGATCCAGAATTCACAGAATAATGGCCCAAATAATCTGAACCAGGTTTTCTCACTAAAGTGATATGTTCTTCTGTTACCTTCTTCTGATATACTTTGGACTCTTTTTTTTCTTGGAAGAGTGTAGAATCTTTTCGACCATCAAAATAGATTCCTCTGATTGGACCTGATTTTGATCTTTCATAATTTCTGATCTCTTCTTTTGTCTTTCTCTTCTGATTTTACTCCTATCCACTACTTCAGATGTATTGTCAATAGAAACTTCTCCAATATCTTGCAATACTGCACTAACAATGAATGCTGCAGCTCGATCTGAAACTGCAGTCCTGTCACAAGCAGTAGCCACTGAAGGTAGATTTGTAGTTTTCCTTTTCTTGAATAATTGTTCTTCAGGTTGTTCGAGTCTCTTCGAGCTAACTGGCTCTGGAAATGTATCGTCTGATATTTCGCCAGATTCACTTTCACTATTTGATGTCGATGATGATAATTCAACATTTGTATCCTGCAATTTCTCCTGTGAAGATTCTTTGGTGAGCTCACAGCTTCTTTTTGCTTTCTTAGCAACGTAGATGCTTTTTTCTTTGAGAGTGTAATATCTACTCTATCAATAAACAGTTTTCTTTCACTCCTTTGATCTAAGAGGAACGTCACTTCTTCCTTTGGAACCGTTTTTCTTTGGACAAGAACATTGTGTTAGTACTTTGCACTTGCACGCTGCAATGTCAAAAAGTTTCGTGTGTGTCTTTTTTTGAACATATCAATCTTTGCTTTGTAAGCTTCAGAATTTTTTCTGCTTTGGTATGGCTTCATAATGACACGATACTTTTCGTGGTAGCTTCTGAACATTGTTTCAATTCGCCTGTCTGACAGAATTGGGACGGAAGCACTTTCCAAATTGTTTTCAATTTATCAACAACTTGTTCTAATATTTGAGATATTGAAGGATCTTTATTAGTATTCTGTTTCAAATCGTTTCTTACAAACAAGTAATATTTAAAAACTCCTTCGTATGTAGGAAGATTCCTGTGCCACAAATCTTCCCCCATACCAAACATGGGGCACTCAGTTGAGGCCCTGGTTGATTTTGCACAAACTCGAGACATTTTGAAAGTATACAAATCTGAAAAAGAAAGAGCTAATATCAATTATACGTTAATTTCAGTTAATAGTACATGGCAAACTTAGGGCAACACAATACAGAAATGCAAAATATATAAGAAATATAGTTTAGACTATCTGAGTAACGCCAACAACAGAACACCCACCTGCTACGAGAGCGACAGCTACACTGAACCGAGGTACTCACGTGACAGCTGAGTGAGCTGACTATAGAAAACTGTTTTTAGAGAATAGAAACTTTTTTTAAAGGTTGACTGAGCTATTTTTATACAAGTGTGAATAAATTCTTGTCTATTGTGCATCGTGGACTCTTCTGTAATTATTGGTTAAAATCTGCTTTTTTCAATTTTTTTTCAATATTGAAGGTCATTGTGGCACCTGAAGATATTAATGTTATGATTTTAAATTTATACCAGCTTATTTCCTCACTACTCCACACATTTTCCACACTAGCCAATTTGAAAATTCGAAAAATGAGTTTTTCACTCCGCCCTATTACACAGGTTCAATACATATATACATAAGAAAAAATGTACTCCATTTGAATCTTTGTAACCATTTCGACGCAGAAGGCGAAGTTCAACATTCTCTCAATAGATGGCTCTGAGCAATTACGCCAGTTATAATTGTGAAGTAGAAGCGAGTGGACGCCATTTTTTTCGGTAAGGCCGGTCATCTTTCCAAAGACAAGGCTTACTTGGCCATAGATGGCATGAAAGTATGGAGGGCCAAGGAGGAAGTAATGGCCTCATCAGTTGAAGCTCTCACGCAGAGGTCAGAGGAGGAGATCTCTGGGATATTCTTTGATGGCAAGCAGGATAGGAACACAAAGGTGTTGAAATATGACGAAGTGACCGGGAGATTTCATCCTGGCAAAGTGATCGAGGAGCATTACACTATCACGTGGGAGCCTCAAGGAAAGTACCTCTTCCATTTCACTCCCAAGGAACCTGAGGAAGGAGAAAAGCCTGCTCATAAGATCGCTCAGGGCCTGCATGAGTGGCTTCTGGATCACGGAGCTGACGAGAGCCTTGTAATGATTGGAGGAGACTCTACCAACACCAACACGACACGGGGTGGTCTGGAGGTGCCTTAGCCCTACTGGAGAAGATGCTGGGTCGCAAGTGCCACTGGATGATCTGTCAGCTCCATGTGAACGAGCTCCCCCTGAGGCACTTAATCATCAAGCTGGACGGCCCTGTAACTCCCCGGTCAGGCTTCAGTGGACCTATTGGAAAACTTCTTGAGAAAATGAATGAACTTGAGGTCAACTTCAACTTCAAACCAGTGGAAGGAACTGAAAATATCATAGAGCTGCCATTAGAGATAGTCAAATCTCTCTCCACAGACCAGCACAACTGCTATCTTCTGATCAAAGCCATCAAGTCTGGAAGTCTCAGTCCACAGTTGGCTGGTCTCAAGTGCGGACCTCTGAACCAATCCAGGTGGCTCACTACTGCACAGGCCATCTTGCTGTTGTGGATGAGGGAGCACGGACTTAAGGGGGAGGTGATGAGGAGACTCGAGGTCCTCGTGAAGTTCTGCCTTAACTTCTATTTCAAAATGTACTACGACATCAAAGTGAAGCACCACCTCAAATTTGGTCCTGCACACGTTTTCTCAAGCCTGAGGCTGCTGAGGAACCAGAGGTCAGGAACATCATCTCTGCTGCAGTGATAAGAGGAGCTTACCACGCACATCATGAGAACATCCTGGCTTCATTCCTGTGCAGTGAGGATGAGGATCAGAGAGCTTTTGCTGTGAGCCAGATAGAGAAAATCAGAGAAGGAAGAGACTTTGGTGATACGACAGTGAGGCCCCATAAAAATCCCAAGGTCAATCTGCAAGCCACTTCACCTGAGGATCTCATCAACTGGGAATCAGAGAATATTTACGAGCCTATTTTCACCTGCAAGATGACCTTGACTGAGCTCGAGAATCTCAGGAAAACTCCACTCAAAGTGGACGCTTTCTCTGTTCATAATCAGTCCTGCGAGAGAGCTGTACAGGAAGTCTCAATTGCTTCCCAAGCTGTGTACGGTCACGAGAGGAGAGATGGGTGGGTGAGAGCCAGGATAGACCATCGAGAAATGCTCCCAGTGTTCAGATCGAAGCAGGACATACTTAATAGCTTTTCAGGTTCGAGTGGCTAATGAAGAGGCTGAAGCCATCATTAATGCTCATAAGAGCTGAAAGTCCTCATAAGATCATAATATAAGATCTTATGAGGCCACGCTTTTCAGGGATCCAGGAAGAACAGGCGTGTAAACCTACACGTGGAGGTGGCAAGTCTCCCGCTACTCGATCAGGGTAGAGCTGGTGAGCCTCGCCTATTCTTTGAAGAAAAACTTAAAATTCTTAAGTTTTACGTGAAATCTAAGCATTTTTTCAGCACCCAGAGGTGTTGAAACATCAAAGAAAGCAAGGATGAGGTCAGAAAAGCAGCTTTTAGACTAAATCATATGCAGAACAGCTGCGCGCTTTGCTTTGGTTTCGGTGCCCTGAGGCTGCGTTAGGCAGCCTTCAAATCAGAAAATCGCGATTTTGACCATGAAAATTAGATTTTTCGGAAAAGTTGCAAATAATAAACCCATCTTAGAATTAATGTTCACATAGGAATACATATTAGCCGCTTTGTTTTTCCAAAATTTCAACCCTGAACCCAGAGTATGATATACTCTATTGGCCACAGATACTGCACGGGTTACAAACATACCTGTAGGCAGCTTCACAACGGCCTACGCACTCATCAAACTTTGCGAACTATTGCATTCTCTTGGTCGGAGTGTTCTGTACACCGATACAGATAGTGTGATATTCACAGCGAGGGAGGGTGAATACATGCCTCCTATTGGTGAATTCCTCGGAGAGTTGACTGAGGAGATCAAGGATGAGTATGGAGACATCGCATGCGCCGACTCTTTTCTCTCAACATGACCAAAAACGTATTGGGTAAGGGTGAGGGTTGGGGAAGATATGAAATATATCGTGAAGGCTAAGGGTATCACGCTCAACCAGGCGAATCGGCGGGTCGTTAACTTTGATTCGTTGAAGACTCTAGTGTGCTTGGAAGATGAGGCCGTCCAGCCACCCCAACTCACTGTAGGGACCCACAATTTTCTGGCGCAGAAATTAGGAGGCGTGAAGGAACTTAGGGGTACGAAGGTGTGCTGTAACACCTAAAGGAAACGTTACCAAGTGCCTGATACCTATGATACCGTACCCTTTGGATACCATAATCTTTGATATGTCTATTGTTAACGATATGTTTATTTATTACACGTATTTGTAAATATATATACGTTGAATATTTCGTTTATTAAATAAGTCGTGCTTGAATTAGCGTTTCACTTTCTCCTTTGTGTGTGTGTGTGTGTGTACAGGCGAAAGTTCTAAGCTCCAACCACCTGTATGATCGGTCACGTGACTCCTGCCACTACCTGGGCATATCTTTTCCATCCGTTCTCAGTTGACCGCTGCAAACAGTGAGTCTCAGACGTGCATTTCCCCACGTAGACGAAAAATAGTAATGGCTACCTTTAATATTGCGTGTTCGACGTTTATGAAGTGGTATTCGGAAAGTATGAAGATAAGGTTACTGAATGGCTCTCTCTTCCACCCTCCTTTGATACTTTGAAGGCTACATTGAATCGTGCGAAGGAACAAGAGGTACAAATACTCTACGGCTATTCTGTCGAGAGGATTGCAGGATTTCGTGGTACAAGTGATGTATTAAACTATGTTGTTGGACTAAACTTTATAAAAGCTTACATATACACCTCGTATACACCAATGCGCCTCGGTGGTTAGTGTCGCTGACTACGAATCCATCGGACCCTGGTTCGTTGAATTTTTTATAGCAATCCTTTGCAAGTTTTAAATAATTTTATAATTTCCATAAAAAAATGTAATTCCGCATTTTCTCTTAAAGGAACTACTCTGAACGATTCGAAGATATCTTCACATTGTAATACTCTTACTATATGTATACTCTGCATATGGTTTAAGAAATTGGGTTTTTGTTAAAAAAAGATTCAGTATGAACTAATTAATTATTCTTTCTCCTTTAAGGTCCGATGAAGATTTGACACGTGTTATACAGGGTGTACATAAAGTCAGGATCTATTTTTGTGAAGCACTTGGAAATTATATGGAATTCAATCATAAAATGATAAAGTGGTAACATTTATTAAATAATTAAGAGTAGGATTCGACGTGACGCCCATCAGTATCCCTGCACAGCTCAAATCGTTCCGCAGCATTTCTAAACACATTCTGGAGCATTTGCGGGGTTATGTTATCTGCAGCAGTTCGTATACGTGTACGTAAGTTTTCAAGACTCGTAATCTTCGTCTGATAGACGTGCGATTTGATAAAGCCCCATGCAAAGAAATCTAAAGGGGTTAAATCTGGTGATCTCGCTGGCCAAGGTCTGTTGCTTCCGCGTCCGATCCAGCGATTTGGAAAACGTCCATTTAGATAATCCTGAACAATTTTGGCATAGTGACAAGGAGCACCATCATGTTGATAGACGACGGTACTAACAATCCTATCCCCGTCGTCTATCAACATGATGGTGCTCCTTGTCACTATGCCAAAATTGTTCAGGATTATCTAAATGGACGTTTTCCAAATCGCTGGATCGGACGCGGAAGCAACAGACCTTGGCCAACGAGACCACCAGATTTAACCCCTTTAGATTTCTTTGCATGGGGCTTTATCAAATCGCACGTCTATCAGACGAAGATTACGAGTCTTGAAAACTTACGTACACGTATACGAACTGCTGCAGATAACATAACCCCGCAAATGCTCCAGAATGTGTTTAGAAATGCTGCGGAACGATTTGAGCTGTGCAGGGATACTGATGGGCGTCACGTCGAATCTTACTCTTAATTATTTAATAAATGTTACCACTTTATCATTTTATGATTGAATTCCATATAATTTCCAAGTGCTTCACAAAAATAGATCCTGACTTTATGTACACCCTGCATATCATGACGAGGTTTGTAGGGAGGTTGTAGCTAAAGGTCTGCGTGAGTGTTTAACAGAATTTAGAGATGAGTATCTAAGCAAAAAGGAAAAATATGGTCATATGTTTCTCTCAAATAGTGCGCCGGAGTGTGACTAAAATGTGTTTTGTTCGTGAAAATCCCCCTAAGCAAAAATGTCTGGTGCGTATTCTGGGGAGTGTGGGTGATAAAACATTAAAAAATCGGTATTGTTTCATGTATCGCAGATGGAAAATTTCTCAAAAAACCTACCCATTATAATGGGATACAAGTATTCACGTTAGAACAATGCTGTACACGTTTCATCAGCTTATGGTGTGAATCACTCCTTCCGTCTAGCCGATCCGCTCGCCTGTTGCTCATAGTCATCTCAGAGCTTGAACCGACTGGACGTGCGCTCCTCGAATATGATGGAACTTCATTTGAGAAGCATTCTCAATGCCGTGTACAATGTGTCCGTGACGAAGTCGTTGCGCTTGCTCAGGCGTGAAACCGGTGCCATTAACTATGTACTGGAAACGACTTTTAGACAAAGAAACGGAATGTTGTTTATTTAAGTGTTGAGGAGATGAATAGAATCTTCTTGGTAGTTCAGAAGTTGAGTGAGGATTGTTATAAAATTCCAGCAGGTGTAGGTACAAGAAGAGAACAGATTAGTGATACCCCGTCACTATGCCGTTGTTTGTACGTTGTGTATAAGTAGCGATCAGTCATGCACTGATATACGACTGATGTGGAAGAATGCATCTGATAATAACGTTCTTGTCCCAACGCGAAACCGATTCATCCTCGACAAAATGTTTGAAATCGTCGGTTTCCGCAAACTGAAGCCTTATTAGACGCGCGTATTACGGATATGCTTTATTTTGATATGATTCTTGAATACGCATACACCGCTCTGCTCGACGGGTTTACCGAGTGTAGGACTGATCAAGGCGAGAATGGTCTAGAGATGGATGCTTATTTAAAAGGTTTAGACTCTTTGAAATATCACGAACTTTGGTACAAAGCACTTGAGCGGTACAGGGCTGAGTTCACCTACACCATTCACTCTGAAGAACTATTTCTTTATATAATGAGCAGCTGTCGTAACGACTTAGAAGATTATTTCAACTGCCGCTATGCAGTATGAAGAAGAGTTCACGATTGAAAAGCTCGGTTCGGTAAGAATAAACCCTCGATTCGAAAGGAGTGTTTATAAACTTGTATTTAATAATGATGTTGTGGCTAACGATGACCTCTTTGTGCGTGCTTTTGATTTTATTCATTTAAAGAGAACTTGCCAACCGAACCGAATGTAAAGTGGGCACAAAAATAGTATTGAACGATATGAAGGCCATTTACATAGAGTATAAGTATCCCTATAATTTGAGCGGTGAAATAATGTTAAGCCGTATTTACCGTGTAGTGCAAAGCAATAATGATGTGACTGTAGACTCGATTACGTGTGAGTTTAGTGTTTTGCGTAGTAGAACAAAGTGAATGTATTTTGATGTATATTTTCAATATATTTAATTATTTAATATAATTGTGTGCATATGATGATGATGGGTCGCGCGTCTTAAGGTACCTAAGCGCCACCACAGGCGAAAACGTGTTTTTCATGGATATCACTATTTTCACCCTTCCTCTATAGCGTGGTTTGGGTTATAATGACCTTACGACACTAGAAGTATGGTTGAAAACTTATGAAGTGATCTACTTTTTTCACCTCTATCGCCACCCGAAAGTTCACCCAAAGTTCGGCATAATAAGAAAATAAAAAAATAAAAAAAAAATATATATATATAAAATATAAAATATGAAAATCTTTTCCAAAAACTCATCGACATCTTCATTAGTATACTTAGAACTCTAATTTAGCCAAAAATGAACGTTCTAGCTCAATTAATAACAGAGATACTATTGCTAGAATATTGCTGAACTTTGGAGGCGATTTCTGGCGAATTTTAATTTTGGCGCTTATGTACCTTAAGACGCGGGACCCCTCATATATATATATATATATATATATATATATATATATATATATATATATATTTCTCCTGTACTGCAATATTGATGGTTATACTCCTCGTTTTGTATTATCATATATTATTTTTTATTTAATTTTTTGATTATATATATATATATTCCTCGTTCGTATTTCTTATACTATTATTATTTTTATTGCATGTATTCCTCGTTTGTATAGGATTGTATATTTATTTTCTATATATTTCATGAAATTGATTCCAATAATTCGTCTAAGTAAACAGAATGATGTAATGGTGTTTTATTTAATTCTTTTGGTTTTATATATTTAAACGATATTATTATTTAATTATATGTATACGAAATGGGTGGTTACGCCTTCTAAACCGACTGACGGATTTCTAAGCCAACTGTCAAGAATATATGCATTAATTAAATAAATAGCGTTGTCTGGCAACTCAACCCCTAATAATTTACATCTGAACAAACCATTTACGCCAGATTAAGCCTTTCAAACCGACTGACAGATTTCTAAGCCAACTGCCAATAATATATGCTTAATTAAATAAATAGCGCAATCTGGCAACTCAACCCTAATAATGTACACCTGAACAAGCCATTTACGCCTTCTAAGAAGCCTTCTAACCTTCTAAGCCAACTGGCGGATTAAGCGAACTGGTGGATTTACACCTTATAAGACAGCGGGCGCTCAGATGAACTCTCATTATGCGTTTGGCTGGAGCCAGGCGAACACCCCTCCTCCTTTCTCTCCCTCTCTTAGGTTAAGGTTGCTCCTTTGGTGGGAGGTCATCCTCCCTTCTGTCACCGAAGCTCCCTCCCTCCCCCTTTGCAGCATTGATTTGTTGCGTAACACCCTCCCCTTTGCATAACCCCCTTAATTGCATAACCCCTCCCGCTTCTTGCCTACCCCTGGCAACATTCCCCCTCCCCCCTTTGCAAAATTGATCAACATTGCATTGCAACATTCTTGCACTCTCCCATTTTGCGGTCATACTACTAAGGAATTTAGAAATCTCACTCATTGTTGGCGTAAATGTATCGAGGTAGAAGGTGATTTTATAGAAAAGTAAATGTTTCTTTTTGGAGACTAAACTCTAAGGCAGTGGTTCCCAACCTTTTCACCACAAAGGACCCCTTTTATTTTTATTTTTTTCCCACGGACCCCATGTTTTTGAAAGATTCCGTCTACCAAACAAACTGTTTTTATTAACTAATAATTAACTCGTTTTCTTATTTTTCACTATCAAATAAAGGACATATAAGAGAGTATGCAATTAAAATACAGCCTATTAAAAAAAGTATTAATAATTCCAGCCAAGAGCAAGGAAACTTGAAATTTTAGCCTAAGCGCCCTTATCGTGGGTAAATGTACAATTTCCATTGGAGCCTCTCGAAATATTGAAAGCTCACGGACCCCCAGTACTACCTTCGCGGACCCCCAGGGGTCCGGGGACCTCAGGTTGGGAACCATTGCTCTAAGGTATATACTGTATCCGCTTTTGTTTCGATAAAATCCTTCAACTCGTTTAAAATTTATTTGAGCGAAGGCATTACTTTTCAGCCCACCCTCGTGTGTGTATATATATATATATATATATATATATATATATATATATATAATAAATATATATATATAAATAAAATTATATATATATATATATATATATATATATATATATATATATATATATATATATAGGGTGTCGCAAAAGTCGCGCATCATAGGAATTTTCAGTGTTGATTAGCCTATAATATATATTTTTTTTTATTTTAGTTAGGGGATAACTGCGAAATTAGCAATAGACGAGAGGGTTTGCTTGTTTTTAATACATGGAATACCAGGTACTACAAATCGATGAATCGGTACAGAATTAAATTCTCTACCGATTCATCGATTTATAGCACTGGTATTCCATGCATTAAAACGAAGGTCACCCTCTCGTCTATTGTTAATTTCGCAGCCATCCCCTACCTAAAAGAAAAAAATTACATATTAAAATCCACACTGAAAATTCCTATGATGCGCGACTTTTGCGCCACCCTGTATATATATATATATATATATATATATATATATATATATATATATATGTGTGTGTGTATATATATATATATATATATAATATATATATATATATATATATATGGAATGAATTTCACAATTAAACACGTGAAATGAATGAGTGATGTAAACCCACAAGGATAAAGAAAAATTATTCCAAGGCCTTTCGTGTATTCAGAAGTACACCCCGTCAGGAAATCATTCCCTGACGAGGTGTACTTCTGAATAGACGAAAGACCTTGAGATCATTTTTTTTTCCTTCTTAGTTTACATCATATATATATATATATATATATTATATATATATATATATGCAGCGGCCAACTGAAGTTGACGGAGTCGGTTCAAAAAACCTGTGCAATGTTGCAGTGTACCATCAACATTGGCAAGCTCATCAGGCCAAGCTCGACGAAGATGACGTCATGCCGGGCGAGCAAAAGATGACGTCACAGCGCGGGAACCTCAGGACAGGCGACGCCTCCACCTTCAGCTCTCTCCGAAAACCATTCAGTGATCCACGCGTTACCATCATGTAAACATCATTCATGGAATGCCTCATTGATCCTTTAATATCACTCAGTTAACTTTAAATAAAGGTTATCATTGCCGCGCGTTATTAATTGTCATATTGTAAGCATTAATTCAAGTGTACACATTACAGTATTTCGAATGTAAACAATCAGCAATAAGCAATACTGTCGTTTTCATTAATCAATTTATTTTGTGTTAAATAAAAGAAGAAAACTCAATCTATCAATTAACCTAATTAATAACTTAATAACATTACTTTGATCTGAAAGATCTGATGACCTCGGCCAAAGCATTCATTAATAACATTCACTTATTACAATTATCAATAACGGTAATTACCGTCATTCCTTATAGCACTGATTTACGCATCAACCAAGGCTACAAACTGGCCATTAAAAAGATAATTAATAAATTGGCTATATATATATATATATATATATATATATATATATATATATTATATATATATATATATCATTGCTACATTAAAACCTTGAGCGGACACCTGAAATTCATTACACTAGCTGCACCTGGACTTCACAGAAATTTTCTTCTCTCTCTTCTCTCTCTCTCTCTCTCTCACACACACACACACACACACACTACATATATTTTTCCCCTCATTGTGCAACAGTATCTGAGATGAATGAACGAATAAATTTTTTTATTTATTAAATATAATTTTAAAATTTTTGTTGTTAAAATAATTTTAACAATCATTGTGAAATTGGACTACTTATTTTATTTAATTTGGTCCTTAATTAAGCTTTAGGATTTACTGGGAAATTAACACACAAACACTTAAATTTTCGTTATTCATCTAAATTGGAGTTGCATTTCCCACAAATATTTATTAATTAAGTTTTGTTTAATGGTTGACGTCTAATTTTATATATTTTGTTGCGTCAGATGACAAACACGTGTTCATGTTATTCAGGCGATCGTTTTGAAGATGACAAATTTTGTATTTCCTTCAATATCTGAACTGAATTTTCAATGTCGTGATTCATACCAAGATAAAAAAGAAAAAGAAATGGAGCTTCACGGAGAATAGGTTCATAGTCCCTGCCCTTTACAAATAGCTGATTGATTGACTGCCTAATTAATAGATTGCCTGATTGATTGATTAACTGATTGAAAATCGTAGATATATTGATTGATTGGCCGACCAAGTGACTGATTGATCGATTAACTGATTGATCGATTAACTGATTGACTTATTGATTGAAAATAGTTGACTAATTTATTGTTCGATTGACTACTCTGATTAACCGATTTATTTATTAAGTGATTAATTTATTGAATGTGAATATTTTAAAAGGGGATGATGCAAATATGGCTCTACATACTGTACCTGCTTGTACAGTCATCCCATAAGGTGCTTCAACACGTTAGGGAATGGCAAGGATACGTCGTTCAACATCGCTTTCCGTCGATTATCGAAGTTAAGCGACATTAGGTCTGAGTAGTTGTTAGATGGGAGACCTTTGCGTCCAGATTATGTAGCGACCCGAGGTTCGGATCCCACATAAAGCTGTAGGTCTCCGAAAAACACGCGAGAAATGGAATTTTACGATATGGAGCAAACTGATACTATTTCCTCCCTTCTATGTGCAGACAGTTAAACAGAGAGAGAAAATGTCTAAATACTGAATGCCCTTATTTCCGCATTAATAAACTCTTTGCGGCACATACGCAAATATTTTTATTATTCTATTATTTTATTTTACTTTATTAATTTTTTATTTTTGTTTGTGTTTTCTTTCATGCGCTAATCTTGTTACAATTTGACGGACGGAAAAGGAGTATATGTGGTGGTTTTAGAATGAAATTAGGATTGGAAAGTTGGTTTTATTCTTAAACCACTGTGCCTGAAAGAGTTAAGAATACACAGAGAAGCGAAAGAGAAAAATATCTCAAATTAAAGAAATGACAGCATTATCAATGAAGAATATTTTCTAGAAGAAATGAGAACTCTGAAAGAACAGTTATCACTTCTAACTTCTATTGAGTAGAGACCGAATATATGTGATTATATACCCTGGAAATGCATACTCCATTCACCTATCCAACACCACCCACACTTAATTCAATAATGGGTACCCAGGACCACAGGCCCACTATTCTCAAGTATAATGGTCCATACACTAACACCGAGCAGAAACCAACAAAATCGATCTGATAACGACCAATACTCAACAAAACCGAACACAAATTCTATTAACCCTCTAATTAGCCAAGCTGGATAGATAAATTTTTATACTTTTATACTGAAGTAGTGATGTTCCCTTTTGTAATGTAATAGATGTAGTCTGGTTTGGTCTGGTTTTAGAACACTCGGGATTCTCAGATGACGGAAAGCTTGATGGAAATCTCGGGAATCAAAACCCTCCGGGGGGAATTCTTAAATTAGGGGATGCTGGTCAGCTGGAGGTGCTTCTGGATCAGTGTTTCCTTATCTAAGTAATTCCTATGCGAATGACACAATATAAATTACGTTATAATAGATTTTTTTCTTGAAAAAGTGGGGAATTCACATATATGATTTACACTTTTGTGGGAATTCCTAATTTGAGGTGTGCTGACGGGTTGGAGGTGTCTCTGAATTAGTGCTCCCTTATCTAAGTAATTCCACTGCGAAAGATGGCAGTGTTATTAATTAATTTTTAAAAGTAAGTCTCTGACCACAATGATCCTGTCATTGATCGGAGCAAAGACACACCAATGAATTATAACATTTTGAATATAATAAAAACAGTGTTGGGCACTAAAGTGTTAATCCGATAACAGTTAATTAACGAAGTTAACTTTTTTTAACGGACTATTAACGGAAGTTAATTTCCATTTATCGTTATCGGACCAGTTAACTTCCGATAACTCGATATTTAGTCTGTTAAAGTCCGTTAACACGTTAACTGCGAGGAGTCATTCACGGAAGATCACCGCTCCGCAAATGAATTCGAACCGCCATAACTTCAGTCTGCCAATTCCGTCCTCTGCCGCAGCGGAACGGCTCTTCTCTCTCGGCAAGGACATCCTGAGGCACAAGAGGTCAAGACTGGCAGTTGGGCCTAACTTTGAGAAGTTGGTCTTTCTGAAAGGCAACCAGCACATTGTGTCATAGTCTTTAATAAATGTGCCTAAAATTTAATTTTACCTTTCAGTTCCCGCCATAATAATTCTCTGGTAAATTAAAATTTAGTTAATGGTTAGTGGTTACAAGGGTTTCAAAACATGTAATCAGTACATTTTTTATTAAAAATAAAAAAAAAGTTATTAAGCAAAAAAGTTGCAAAACGATAAAAATACAGTTAAATACCTATTTTTGTTGGATTTTGCATAAATAAACATTTTCTATGGGTTTTAAAGCTTTTTCCTTGATTTTTTTAAATGTTAGTAAAGAAATAGTTATCGTTAACGGATTATCGTTAATTTCCGTTAACTTTGTAGTAAAATTATCGGATTATCGTTATCGGAGTTAAAAATTGGGGTTAACGGATTATCGTTATCGAAGTTAACTTTTTGGTTAACGGTGCCCACCACTGAATAAAAAATAGTTTCCTAAAATAATTCATGGATTAGATGAAGTAGTTTAGTGTTTCATGTTATCCTTTATTTTCTACTTTTCTCTAATGCGTAATTGGGTGCACGAGATAAGTGTACGTGCGGTGTGAATAAACTCTGGAGCTATTCTTTTCATTATACTTTTTCTTTCTTTCCTATGAATCTTATTTTACAATTTTTTGTCAGCAGTGGCTGGCGGAGGAGGACAGTCTTCTCTGTTCTATACCTTGTTGCTGCTCCTTTTCCTGTCTGGAAACTTTACGCGTCTAAAAGCGTAAACATGGTATCAATTTTTCATATTTTTCAATTTTTTTTAAACTTTTTCCAATACTTTTTCTGGGCTAGCCTAGAGTCGATCTCAGAGTCTTTGTTAGCCCGTAAGACCGACCGCACACAGGATCGTCTTGCGATTCATGACTGACGACTTGGGTTGTGACGACTCAAGTGGCGTGTGATTTTATATTGACAGAATGAGAGCCCCGCACTCTGCAGCGACCTCTGCGACTTACAAAATTTAGCCCTGGAAACCAACACAGATATAATATGCTTAACGAAAACACATTTACATAACTGTGAAAGAGAATGTGAAAATTTCATTGAAGACGATAAAATAGCAATAAAAGATCATGACATATCTACAGTACATGGATTTGCAAAGAGGAGGAAGAATCTTTTGGATTTACAGGAAAAAAAAAATGAAGTAAAAGTAAACAAATCAAATGGCACAGTCGAAATTCCTATTTTAGAAGCACAATAACAGTTTATATATTGCTTAACTGATTGTATAACTAAATAAAAATAATTACTTGTGTTGTTGCAGATATCTGAATAAATAAAAAGAAAATCTTCTTGGACCAGAACTGTTAATCATAACGATCAGGTCAGTATTATGGGCACAAAAGAGTAGAGTGCAATGCAATGTTGCAAATGTTGAGCAATGTTACAAATGGAGGATGTTGCGAAGGGGAGTGTGTTGGTGAAAAGGAGGAGAGGGATGTTGAAAAGGGGAGGCGTCTTGCAACAAGGGGGAGGGGTTATCCCCCAAATCGCAATGAAAGGGGGAGCTTTGAGGGGAGAAGGGAGGATGACCTCCCCCCAAATGGGTAACCTTAATCTAACAGCGAGAGAGAGAAAGGAGGAGAAAGAGAGTCTGAGGGAAAAGGTGGGATATCCTCACCCCCCCAAAGGGAAACCCTAACCTAAGCCTTAACCTAAGAAGGAGAGAGTTGTTTCATCCACCGGAGTCAGCCGTATAATTTGTTTGTTTTTTTCTGTTTAAGGTGCTTTCAACCCTGCTGGATTATTGACACCATTTTTTTTTTTGTAGAGAAAGGTGGTGAAAGAAGTAGTAGAAGATTCAAAGTCATTAGCCGTATAATGAGCGTCGAGGGAATCCGTAGCTGTTATATAGAGGGTCTGGAGTTGCCAGATACCACTTTTTATTTCTGGAACGATTGACAGTTATTTATTTATTTATATAAGTAGAGGTGTCAGATACCACTATTTTATTTATTTATTTGCATATAGATAAGTTGCCATATACCCCTATATAATTTCATTATATTCATCTTACATTATTAGGGTTGAGTTGCCAGATTGCGCTATTTATTTAATTAAAGCAGATATGCTTGACTTGGTTTATAAGTCTTAAACAGCCAGATGACTTAGAAAGCGTAACCAGCCATGTGGTACACATATAATTAAATAATATCGTTTATTTATATATATATATATATATATATATATATATATATACACACAACCAAATGAATTAAATAAAACAACACTATTACATCATTCTGTTTATTTAGACGAATTATTGGAATCAATTTCATGAAATAGAAAATAAATATACAATCGTTCATTCTATACAAACGAGGAATATATGCAATAAAAAATAATAATAGTATAAGAAACTAGCAAAAGGTCGGCGCTACGCGCCGATTTTGCTAGATCTGCGGTGCTTCGGCTGAATTGTGGGCCTACGACGTATTTTATTTTGAACATCAGTAGCCCTTTATCTGGATATCATTCCTATTCCTCTCACCTTGGGCCTCAGTAATTGGGGTGCCTGCGGCCTTCCAGTTACTGGCAAACCAATTATTCATTCAATAAAACTACAGAAAAGAACGCAGCCATGAAAATCTAAAGCTTCACAAATCTTAATACAATGAGCTCGGATTTGAAGCCTAAGATTTTCATGACTGCGTTCATTTCTATAGCTTTATTGACCAAATAACTGAACCGACAGTAATTGGGGGCCCTGCGGCCCGCCAAATCATAGTTTTCATTGTTTCGAGTGCATCAATAATATTGTTATAGTGTTCCATTAGTTGTGATAAGCATAATCTTCCTGACCGGAATCGATGTTGGTTATCATTTTTTTTCTGAGTTTCCCCATTAACCCAACCCCCTCCCCATTACCCCACCCCTCTCCCCCAATACCCCCTCCCCCACCCCACTCCCCCATTTACCCCACCAATTTTTTTTCTGAGTTTCCCCATTAACCCCACCCCTCTCCCCAATACCCCCTCCCCCACCCCTCTCCCACATTACCCCCAAGGGGGGAAGGGGGCTGGCACCTTGCAAAGGATTTACTTAAATTTTTTTGAAGGGGGCTGGCACCTTGCAAAGGATTTACTTTAATTTTTTTTTGGTTACATATATAGGGTGAACCAAATGTAGGTGGACAGTAAATGATAACGTTTATTTTGAGAATACATATTTAATTTTTTTGCATACTATAATACAAAATAAAATTTAAATAAATTTAGTTATAATATTTAATATAATATAACACAAACACCATAGTTATAATGAACACCATAGTTATAATATAATATAACACAAACCGTATTCAACCTACTGTCCACCTACTTTTGGTTCACCGTGTATATATCGCATCTATTTTTCTGAGTTTCCACATTAACCCCACCCCCTCCGCCATTACCTCACCCCTCACCCATTTTGTGCCAAAATTATGATTAAAAATGAAGAAATGGGAAGAACTGTACCCCTAAAAGGGGGGGAAGGATTTATGTTAGGGAATTTTTTTTTAGCATGGGCACTGCACAATAAAAAGACGCATCGAATGGTGAAAACCGCATTGTTCTACACCAATTGTAGCGACCTGTAGGTGTGCGCAAAAAAACTGTTACACACATATATATATATATATATATATATATATATATATAAGGCTTCATTTCTGAAATAGTATATTAGATACGAACGAAGAACATAAAATAAAAAATAATAATATAAGAAATACAAAACGTTCGAATATAACCATGAAAATAATAGTACAGGAGCAGTAAATAAATAAAAAAAAAAATATATATATATATATATATATATATATATATATATATATATATACACACACACACACAATTATATTAAATAATTAATTATATTGAAAATAAATATACATCAAAATATATAACTTTATCTTCTACTGCGCTTAACTAAAACACGAAACTCGTACGTGATCGAGTCTACAGTCACATTATTGTTGCGTTGCACTACGCAGAAAACACGATTTAACATTATTTCACCGCTCAAGTTATAGGGATACCTATACTCGATGTAAATAGCATTCATATCGTTCAATACTATTTTTGTGCCCACTTTACATTCTCTTGGCAAGTTATCTTTAAACACGCTTAGAATACATTCAAAAGCACGTACAAAGAGGTCATCGTTAGCCACAACATCATTATTAAATACAAGTTTATAAACACTCCTTTCGAATCGAGGGTTTATTCTTACCGAACCGAGCTTCTCAATCGTAAACCCATCTTCACAATGCATTCCGACAGTTGAAATAATCTTCTAAGTCGTAACGACAGCTTTTCATTATATAAAGAAATAACTCTTCAGGGTGAACGGTGTAGGTGAGCTCAGCCCTGTACCGCTTAAGTGCTTTCTACCAAAGTTCGTGATATTTCGAAGAGTCTAAAACTTTTAAATAAGCAACCAGCTCTAGACCATTCTCGCCTTGATCAGTCCTACACTCGGTAAACCCGTCGAGCAGAGCGGTGTATGCGTATTCAAGAACTATATGAAAATAAAGCATATCCGTAATACGCGCGTCTAATAAGGCTTCAGTTTGCGGAAACCGACGATTTCAAACATATTGTCGAGGATGAATCGGTTTCGCGTTGGGACAAGAACGTTATTATCAGATGCATTCTTCCACATCAGTGGTATATCAGTGCATGACTCATCGCTACTTATACACAACGTACAAACACTAATCTGTTCTCTTCTTGTACCTCTATACCTGTACCTGTACCTGTTCTTGAGGCTCTATTATTGGGGTTTTTACAACCGACGCAATCCTGGCACGCTTTATACCTGACGTGGAGGATTCTTCATCATGCCTCCGCTTTAAATTGTCGCGTGCTACAGGTATTGCTGGTGTGTGTTCGTTAGCGGGGGTGCAGTCTATGACAACAAATACACTGTCATCGGGGTCATCTGTAATATCGATGATCGGGACATGATGCTGTACCTCATCGTCATTCACACTTCTGTGGAAGAAGAGGAAAAACAAAACTGTAGAATATACGGAACACCACTTAAATTTTTATTATATTTTGTAAATGACCCACTTAGGAGTGTGACGTGTTAGAGGTGGATTCTTTTGAAAAATTCAGGTACACGAGTCCATCCACATGTATTATATCTGGCCCTACAGGATGTGGTAAAAAGGTGTTTATGCTTAAAATAATTAAAGGAAAGGGAGAGATTTTCTTAAAACTTGTGCATAAAGTTATATGGTGCTATTCGACGTATCAGTGTTCAACGAGTACCAAGATGATATTTTGTTCCACAAAGGTGTATATGATGTTAATTCGTTAAAGGGAAATGAACATACAGTCATTGTAATTGACGATCTCATGTTGGAGATGGATAAACCATTTGCCGAGACATTTACAGTATTTTCCCACCATCTTAACATAAGCGTATTCTTCATCAATCAGAATCTATTTTTCAAATATAGATACATGCGCGATGTGTCGTTAAATACACAATATCTAGTTTTATTCGCGCAACGTAGAGATGTATCACAAATTGGGGTATTAGTCAATCAAATATTCCCGAATCAGCGTAAGGAGTTTTTGGAAGTTTATAAAGAAGCTACAAGTCAGCGTTACGGATATATGCTTTGCGACCTTCATCCAAAGTTTAGGGTGCTTCTAAGGACGAATATATTTACAAACGAACCTGAAACGGTGTATATTCCAGAATGACAAAGAGGCTAAAGAAATACCATGCATCAATAAAAATTTATCATCGACCGCCCCGGGCAATGCAACAGATGTTTGCTAAAAATATCGACTCTGACTTTTTAAAATGCACCTGTGAAATCTGTCTTAACGTTATAAATTGCAATGTATCAATAAAACCACCTCAGAAGGCTCACCTACCCCGTTACAAACTGTAGGAAAGAAAAAACGAATTATCACCAGTACACATTTGAAAACTTGTCGATCGATTTTTACAAACTAGTTGGTGAGTCTATATAATTGAGTGCGCTGATCTCAAAAATATAGTTAGTTTTTCCCTATCACGTATGGTTTTCTTACTACAGGGTGTGTCATAAATCCCCCATTTATCCCCAAATGTGAACCATCTTATCGAGACCAACATTGGATTGCACATGCTAAACCATAAATTTTGTTGTTATAGACTACAGTAACGCTTACATAATAATGTAGGATAAATATATATAACAACCAGTCCCGTTCCCAGTAAAATACTCTCTCCCCTCCCATCAATGGATGGTTAACATTTGGGGACAGATGAGGTATTACAACACCCCTTGTAGCACGAAATCTTTAGGTGATAGAGTAAAACCTAATTAAAGCAGAATTAAATAGCTCCTAGCTCTTGGACAAGCATATTGCTTGTTTATGAAAGAATAAAAAAATAACTGAAAGAAACAAACTATATTTACCTTCTTTACTTGCAAACATTTCAGGACTTATTCCAAAGACTTAAGACTACGAAGGTAGATCTGACTAATGACGACTAAACCGGTGCTTCTTCGATGTTTTCTTATGCTGTGCGTTAGGCTGATCTCGTTGCAGACACCAGCAGTAATCCGCCATCATATTTGTATGCCATCTTCCTTGATATCTTCTTTCCATGGTTTTGATGTCCTGGTGAAATCGTTCCCCTTGCTCCTCACTGACATCTCCGAGATTTTCGGGAAAACGGTCAAGATGCGAAAATAAGAAGTGAACTTTCAGGCTCATGTTGCAGACTAAGGCGCAAAACTTTTTAAGCATATTTTCCACCAGTCTTTCATAATTTTGGCTTTTGTAGTTTCCCAAGAAGTTTTCAACAACATCTTTGAAACCAAGCCATGCTTCTTTTTCTTTATTGGTCATTGTGTTCAGGAAATGATCGTCTGTCAATAACTTTCTAATCTGAGGACCTATAAAAACACCTTCCTTTATTTTCTCGTAGCTAATCTTTGGATATTTTGAACAAATGTACTTGAAACACTCACCTTCTGTATTCAATGCTTTGACATACTGCTTCATCAAGCATAACTTAATGTGCAAGGGTGGTAGGAGGATTTTATTTGGTTCAACTAGATGTTCATGTAAAATGTTCTTTGATCCTGGGGTAAGATTCTCTGTAGGAGGCCAAGTTTTACTCTTCCGGTGGTCACGTGCTCGACTATCCCATTCGCAGATGAAACATGGCATCTTAGTGTATCCTGATTGCTGCCCAAGTAACATGCAAAGGACTTTGAGATCCACACACAATATCCATCTGTGATTTTGATACTGAATTTTTTCCAGGAGCAGTTTCATGTTATCATAGGTCTCTTTTAAATGAGTAGAATGAGCCACTGGGATTGATGCATATTTGTTACCGTTGTGCAGTAACACTCTTTTTAGACTGGTTTTAGAGGAATCTATAAACAACCTCCAGTCACTGGTTTGGTATTCGATGCCTAGCTTGCACACTAATCCTGTGATGTCCTTGCAAAATACCAAGGGACCATCTTCTTCGAAAAAAGGCACGAAGTCTTTCTCACGATTTCTGTACCAAGCGAAGTATGTGTTGGATGCCAATAAATTGTTATCTTGCAATCTAGACCCCAAAAGTTCTGCAGAGTCCTTAGGCAGATTCAAATCCCTGACGGTCTACAACACCCATTGGGTAAGTTGTGAGAATTTCGATTAGGCAGCATCCTACGTCACATTGCTACGGGAATTAATTCAACTGGTAGATACTGTGAGAAGGACTAAAACTCACAATCTCACCCCTTGCATAGATGTTACGTACCTGTTGAATCTCACAAGATTTTGGGCGTCGTCAGAGCCCAATCCGCGACCTTCCATCTTCTACTTACTGCCGATCGCTAGCCCTATAGGCTGCCATAGGCACCGGGGAGACAGTTGCTCCGACGAGCCGAGGCGTTGGGCGCGCGATTGATGGAAAATTTTGGCCGAAGTCATAGGCCCTATGACGCGCTACTTATAAGTCAACGAGTGGTTTATAGAGGAGTCTGCGGCCGGGCTGGGATCACCCCGGCCCTACCTTTTCATAGGTGCTTTCAGCCACGGTCAAACTTCGATAGGTACCCGGGGACGTGAACCGAGAATTAATTGAACGGCTACAGAGGCTACTTTGCGCGGCTACTAGCTCCATTCGCAAAATTCTCCAGGTTGTCCCCGGCACACGTTTAGACTCATCGGCGATCCCATTACTCCGGGAACCCAATACGAGGCCTATCCATAAGGCCTATGGCTCTGGGGAGAAGATTAGATTAGATTTCCCCCCGACTCCTAGCCTTACACAAATTCATGGAATCATAGGCTAACCGACGTAGTGCAAGGTACGGTCGTCACGTGTTGTCGTACCCCGAAAGACTTATCGGGTCCCCTTGACTCCGGGAACCCAATACAGCCTATCCATAGGCTAATGGCTTGGGGAGAAGATTCCCCCCCGACTCCTAGCCCTATAAATGGAATCATCGGCTAATCGACGTAGTGCAGTCGTCAATCACCTGACCAAAAAGAAATCTACCATTTCATAGGTGCTTTCAGCCACGGTCAAACTTCGATAGGTACCCGGGGACGTGAACCGAGAATTAATTGAACGGCTACAGAGGCTACTTTGCGCGGCTACTAGCTCCATTCGCAAAATTCTCCAGGTTGTCCCCGGCACACGTTTAGACTCATCGGCGATCCCATCACTCCGGGAACCCAATACGAGGCCTATCCATAAGGCCTATGGCTCTGGGGAGAAGATTAGATTAGATTTACCCCCGACTCCTAGCCTTACACAAATTCATGGAATCATAGGCTAACCGACGTGGTGCAAGGTACGGTCGTCACGTGTTGTCGTACCCCGAAAGACTTATCGCGTCCCGTTGACTCCGGGAACCCAATACAGCCTATCCATAGGCTAATGGCTAGGGGAGAAGATTCCCCCCGACTCCTAGCCCTAGAAATGGAATGATCAGCTAATCGACGTAGTGCACTGGTCAATCACGTGACCAAAAAGAACACCTCCCACATCGGTGGGGGATGGGGGATCTCCTGAGCCCCGGACCTCTTCGTAAATTGCTTCGAAATCTATGCTGAGGCGGAGAAACCCGTCGTTCCCGATAGGGACATAGGTCCTATACCTGAGGAACTCAAGGTCCCCCAGTTTTACTCTCACGACTAAGTCATTTAGTTCGGCTTGGGTTAATGGTTTAGGAGGATCTCGGTCAGCTGTTGGCTGTTCATAAACATCATCTTTGTCTGGATTTGGAGCTGAATCAGAATCTGAATTGTATTGATCCAGACTCTCGGGTGGGCGGAGAATAGAAACTTCTCGACCATGGGGTACCGGCCTTATTGCAGATGGAAGACTTGGGTATTGAAGACTCTCTTTATTCTTTGCATTATAACCTTTAACATTGCAAGAACAGAAGTAGCAGTCGTCGGTATGGTTTCTAGGCTAGCGCCATACCATATGGATCCCAAATGGCAAACTTTTCTTTTTACGTTTGCTCCAATTCCTTAGTGCCGCAACACACGTAAGACAAACCTTGTGTGAAGCCCAACTTTTGTCTTGATCTCCTAATTTAATTCCAAAATAAGCATGATAAGCTCTCTTAATGAAGGTCGTTACATTTGTCCTTTGTTTTACAACATACCGACCACAAATATAACAAAATATGTCTGGACTATGGGTACATCCTCTAGAAGCCATTATTAAAATTTTAAAGACGTAATGTTAGAATTATCTATCTGAAAAATATGAAAAAACGAAATTAATTAAAGATAAAAAACGTAAAAAATTACAAAACGCCCCAAAATTGTTTTGCTAATAACTTTAAAACTGTGGGTGATAGAAAAAAACTGGTAGCATTTTTTAATTCAGCGCTGCGAACTGCTTCAGAATCACAACTCAAAATAAAGAAATCGATTTTCATGCAGACCGGTGTTATTGTACAAAGAAGAGGGTGATTCCTACCCATCTTATTTTCAGTTTTGTGTCCTTTACTGACTAGATTAATATAATGAAGAAAGTAGTAGTGATTCCACACGAGGTGTATGCTTCACTGCAAAGTTCAAAGAATTCAGACACGGATCTAGATCCCCCTAAAAGCAGGCTTAAAAGAATGGAAAGCGAATTGCTAACCCTATTAAACAGTGAAAAAACACCTGATGAGAAAAGAATCTTATACCAAGAAGCTCTGCAGAAATTTCTTCACGAGTACGAAAATTATAACCCGACAGAGATTCCCGTGGTTATTAGGCACAGCACGGGAAACGAAGGACATGGTGACATAGGATCTGTGTTCGACGTTAGAACTGACCAACCAAAGATTAATGGGTCGGTAACACAACATATCGAGCTTGTATTAAAAAGCACCCTCCCACATACATTGAGGAATAAAGGTTTGTCTTTATAATCTATTAAATGAGGACCCAGCCATACAATGGACCGATACAGGTGAAATCATTGTGGAAGGAGCAAAAGTACAGGGATTCAATATCGTAGACATTGTCCATGATCTGGTGAGAAAGTGGGATAGACCCCTCACCATCAGGATGGAAGCATATTAAAGCAAGACTACAACAAATAAATATCCCCAAAACATTGATAGGAAATCTGAACATGTCAAAAGACCTGGAACATGCGACGTACGTGACACAATTGAAGACGCCATCACCCCCGGCGGTAACACCTTTGAAGAGGAGAAAGAAGAGGTTAAACAACGGTGAACCCTACCCACGTGTCTCTAAAATACGCAAATGTCTAACATATTAAGAAGACGTTATTATAACATTTCTAACCCAGCCTCCTACGGAGGCGTAGATTAGCTGCACAGAAGTGTTTACGGAATAGGAAAAAAAGAAAAAAGATGTTGAGAGATTTTTGCGAGAGCAGGGCGCTTATACACTTCATAAGCCTGTGAGAAAAAGGTTTAAAACAGCCAAGAGAATAGCTGCTTCGATTGACTCTATTTGGCAAGCAGATTTAACAGACATGCAATTATATTCTGTGTATAACGATAGTTACCGCTACATTCTATTCATAATAGATGTATTGTCTAGATATCTGTGGCAAATTCCTCTGGAAAATAAATCGCCTGAAACAGTTGCTAAAGCCACCAAAACGTTGATGTTGAAAGAAAACAGGGTTTCTGGTTATTTTTGTGACGGATATGGGGAAAGAATTTATAGGCCGAGCTTTTCAGAACATGTTGACAGAGTTTAATATCAGCTATTACACAACCAATTCTATATATAAGGCTTCTTTAGCTGAAAGAGTTCAACGTACCATGAAGGAACGCATGCACCGCTATTTTACACATAAAAACACATACAGATTTTTAGACATTCTGGAATCATTGACCTCATCCTACAACCGCTCACACCATCGCACGATAGGGACAACACCTAACGAAGTTTTAGAAAGAGGTGCGCGCCCAGAGGTGAGAAGAGATGGAACACCACCACACTCTGCGCGTTTGAAAATCAATGATTATGTAAGGCTGTCGCGTTCGGGAAATAAATTCGCGAAGGGATTTGTGCAATGATGGACAGGTGAGATTTTTAAAGTTATGGCTATGAGACCTAAAGGTGAGATAATGATGTATTACGTTGAAGATTTGAATGGGGAAGAAATCGCAGGAGGCTTTTCCCGCGAGGAGTTGCAGAAAGTGGCATTTAATTTAGGAAAAAATGTGTTTAAAATTGAGAAAATTTTAGGAAGCAAAGGTTCAGGAAAGAGAAAAATGTACCTGGTGAAATGGCTAGGGTGTCCAGAAAGCTTTAACACCTATATAAAAGCTGATGCAATAATGAAGCTTAAATAGTATGCAACATGGCTCCTAACCATTCCTACGTCACACTCCCATCCTCCCCGTCCCTGTCTTTACACCCTAACAACACACTAGCCAACTTTGTAACAGAACTCCATGGACCCATTGAATTGGGTCGTGATTCGTATGAGGTGGGGATATGTGAAATTCAGCTGGGCACCCTCTTTTTAAATATTTATTATAAAGATACCGTTTTTACGATTCTTAGAGACATTGCTGAGTGTGAAAAAGCCAGGGTAACTCGGGATGAAACTATGCGTATCGCCTGGACTGAGGTTGCACGGTATTACAGTACAGAAGTATCACTAGGTCCGGGCCGTTATAGTTCGGCTGAGGATGTTGTGAGAGACTTGAACCTAAGTCTACAAAACTGAAATCTTACGACTGATTTAGTATACGAAATCGTAAACAAAGGAAACCCAGCACATACTCTAATCCTAAAATCAAAGGCTAACAGAAATATTAAAGACCGAAGAGTGTTCAAAATTATGACCTAGGGGCGATATCGATCAGTCTTCCAAAGAGACATTTCACGAGGTACAACATGATTTGTCCAGCCTGATATGTCAAATGAAGATGGAGAAATTGGGTGAAAGCTCTCAGCCCCCAGACATGTGCTATATTTACAGCAATAGAGTGGAGCACCAGTTTGTTGGGGATACCCAGGCACGCCTGCTGCATTGCCCACATTCCCAACGATAGAGGAAGGGGTTTCACTATTACATATGACAGACCCCATTATGTGAACGTCGCAACTAATCTAATAACCAATATCTCAATATATATAAGAACGATTGAGGGTAAAAATTTCCCATTCGGTGACGGGAGCTTAACAGTGAAGCTGCCCTCTCGACACACTGAGTTATAATGAACAGAAAGCCTTTCACCGTCTATCGAGGGGTCAGGTACCAGCGTGGTAGTGGACTTGGGTCTATTTTTTTCAACCATACTACTTACGGCTGTTGCTTTGCTGAAGAGGGATGCCAGGTACTTCGGAAGGAAAGCGCTACAATCAGGTCTTAACACTGCAGAAGACATATTGGCTGGGCTAAACCTAAAGAAGCTTTAAAGAAACATTTAAAACGTACATGGGACGAAATCGTCAAAGTTGCAAAGAAAAAAATGCGTAGTGGTGGGAAAAGGATTGGCCGGAAGAAGGGATTACCACCACGTGACATTAAACGTAAAAGGATATCAAAAAAGAAGTGTTCTAAGCGAATGAAACCTATTGTTGACCATTTTTTTGACTGATATAAGCTTAGGACATTGATCTCATGAATCATAGTTTGTTTACTACTTGTCGAGAGAGGAGGCACTATTTCTAACTCGTCATAGCACGCTTCATCCATCCGTGTAGTTCAAAATGCTGTAAATCGGAGCTGTCGCTCTTTGACATGCCACCAACTCAAGTTTCTATTGAACACAGTGACTTTATTACAATTAACCCTTTAAACACAATTAGTTCCCCGAGTGCCCCTATAGAATTCGTGATACCCAGCTCAGGCCGTTACTTTTTTGATCCAAGCTGTGTGCACATGTACGCTAAACTACGTATAGCCTATTCTAATGGAACGGACTGTGATGACAAATATGTTGTATACCCTGAAACAAACTTTCTGCACTCCATATTCAACCAGTGTGACGTATATTTAAATCAGGTCAAAATATCGGCAAGCACGAGGTACTTCAGAAAGTAATGAATAGTGAACGAGTCACACGTTCCAATTTATCGGTGTGTTTGCGAAGAATGAAACATTAAATTTTCCAACTACGCGAGAATGTAGTAGTCTTATTTTGAACACAGATGTCATTGGCAATAAAGGGATTCATTGGTTTGTAATCTATTTTAAAAATAGGGACCGCATGTACTATTTTGATTTACTCGGGACTCAACCCTGGAGTGACTGTTATTGTAAAATTTCTCGACCAGTTGCATATCTCCGAAGTTGTATGGAACCCATTCCGGTTACAAGGATATTTTAGTGATACATGCGGGATGTACTGCATTTCATTTCTCATGCTTATGTCATGCGGTAAAGACTTTATAAATTTTTTTAAATTATTCGACCCGTGTCACACTCAACGAAACGATGAAATGGTATGCAGGCAGATAAAAAGCCGTTTTCCGATTTTGCGTACTCGTTGTATATATATATATATATATATATATATATATATATATATATATATATTTGTAACCAATAATGTTAGTTTGTATATTCTGTAGTTTAAGATGGTTATTGTACTAAAAACATGATTTCTTTTATTTAATAAATTGATGAAAATACATTGTCTTCTTCCCCCCCAAAAAAGATCAAAACAAAAAAAATCACTTACATTACTTCGTTAATGATGTAACATTCGTTGGGCTGGTTGCTCGGTAAATCTTCTACCTCCATATTCAGGTTCATGACATGGGATTCTTCAAAACGAAAAGATTGTATAACACGTGTCAAATCCTCATCGGACCTTAAAGGAGAAAGAATAATCCATTAGTTCATACTGAATGTTTTTTGATAAAAACATACACAGAATATACATATAGTAAGAGTATTACAATGTGAAGATATCTTTGAACCGCTAAGAGAAGTTCCTTTAAGAAATAATTACGAATAACTTGAATTTATATAAAAAAACATGCAAAAGATTGCTATAAAAAATCAATGATTCAAAACAGGATTTTAGCATAATTGCAAACTAATCTATAATTGCGGTTACCTAAATGAAGTATTTTTAATGTGATGAGGTGAATTACTACAACCCTCCATATATATGATGAAATAATCCAGATCAGTGCTCTTTCTGGCACGCACAAGTTTCAAGTTTCTGAATAATTGACTCCAAAAAATAAAATTATAGGCACTTACATTTCTATGGCTGTCCCTTGCGTCGGATCGTAAGGAGCGTCATTGCAAATATCATGAACGGTTTGCGTTGGAAATAATCCATCCCGGTCAGCCGCGTTAAAAAGATTAATTGTAGACAATGCTACAATGTCACCATCTTGATATAATTCCGGTAAACTATAAAGTTCTTGATTCATGGCGGATGGAATGTTTATTCAATGATGAAAATAATTACTGTGACTGCCAGCTGAAAATATTTCCTTTTATATGCACGATCCCCAAGCACCGCCCCAAAAGACTAAGAGCGGTTCGTAAGTTTAATGATTGGTTGTCAGTGCAACTGGGCGGGCTATGATAAGTTTGTTACCAATCGTAACACCTATATTATGGGTCCATGCTTTGGACGACAAATGGTGTCTTTATATTCTCTCCGTAGATTTAATGCTCATATTGTATATTACCCCTTGCAGTCTCCACCACGACAATATATGCATTTTCGCCCATACTTTTCTCGGTTTTTCCCAACCCACCACTTTATGCAATATCCCTCGGAACATTGATTAACCATCTCTATCACAACAATATTTTATTTTGCGGCCATGCTATTTGATCCTCAATTTTTCGGATGCAAATCGTTATAGGAATATTTTCAGCTCAGTACCACAGGAAACAAAATTGGCGCCGCTACTTTTCATAATCCTGACATTACCAGAGACCGCACAGTAACACAAAGGTCATTAGAAAATAAGAAATCTAGAAGATCCCTACAAATAAAAAGTACATTATTATGTTTTGCGGTCATACTATTCTCAGCTTTCCCAAGATTCCTAACTTGTGGATTTGGTTATGTATGCGTGTGTGTGTGTGTGTGTGTGTGTGTGTGTGTTTGTGTGTGTGTTAATTGCATTTTACAGTCTCTGCCACGTTAGTTCCAAATATTTGCAAAATATATGTTTACTGTCATACTATTCGATCCCCAACTTTGATAAATGTATTCGGCTTGACTTTTTATTTCTCGCGTAGGAGTGTGATTAATTTGTGTTTAGTTCATGAATGTCTGCTTGGGTTGGTAGATAAATGGGTACCCTAGGTATCCTAGTGGTTAAGACGCTGGGGTGCTGGTTGAGAACTCGGGCGATGACAATGTAATTCCTGCCCGCCCGTGCTGCAGCTTAGTACGATTACCACTTTAAACTGTAGGTTTAAGATGGAGTGAAAAGTTGATCTTTGTCAAAATGAACAATTCGGGGAGAACTAAAACCGATTTAGCTATTATTGTTACAGTAGAGTCCCGATTATCCGACGTAAACGGGACCGACAGGTAGTCGAATAAACGAAAACGTCGGATAATCCGGAAATAGTGAGTGCCAGATGAAAGGAACGCAAATTAGACAGAAATTCCGAATAATTTTGAAATTAAGGTTTATTTATAAAAATTTAAAATACATTATGTGACTACATAAAGGAATAAATCTCATTACACAAATTTATTGCTTTTATATACAGTATTTAAAAGAAAAAATTTCATCATCTTTATTAAGCTACCCATTTATAAATTAAGACAATGCAAAGGACAAACTTTAAGGCGAACGTTTTACAGAAATGCGTGATGGAAGGTTGTTTTGCCGTGTCAAGGGCATGTCGAATAAACCGAAATGTCGGATAAACGAGAGTCGGATAATCGGGACTACTGTACTAATGTAATTTACACAACGGTTAGGTACCAGTTACAAAGAGAATCTATGACTTGAATTTATTGCATATAATCCTCGTATGTATATTTTTTTTCTACTCTAAAAGGTCTTTTGAAAATCTGTGTATTAAATATATTCTCCACAAAAAATTATAAATATTTTTGTTTTTCTTTTCATTCCTTTACTTATATTTTTTTTAAAATTTTGCTGTGAATATTATATCCATATACAATAAACAAAACTTTCTTTTGTGTGTGTGTGTGTGAGTGTGTGTGTCGACCTCACTTTCACTGACAAAATCTCTCTCTCTCTCTTGCATTTAATAAATAATATAATTTAAAATTAAGTTTTTAACTTCAGTAATAATGGTAATGGCTGGAATAACATTTGGAGTCAGTGGAAGAAAATCTGGAGAAAAGGGATGAAATTAGGCCAAATGGTCCTTTGCGGTCAGGCTTTGGGGTTAGCTCGAGGGAATTTGTACATTGTTTCTTCCAGAGACATTTTCAAATAAGGAATGAAAGTAAATAGACAGAATAACGTTTAAATAATTATTTCTTTTGATGTTTATTGTTTTTTTCTTATATATAAGGTGTGTATTTTAATTTTTTCTGATGCAATTTCTCTTTTCAATCACTTCGTATAAGAAAGGATTGTCAAAAGTAAATAGACAGAACAACGCTTAAATAAATTACTTCTTTTACTGAACAATTTTAAGGAGAAAGTCGGTCAAATACAATTTGTGTGTGTGTGTGTGTGTGTGTGTGTGTGTGTGTGTGTGTGTGTGTGTATTTCGCCTGAACTATTATTTTGATGATTATACGTTTCGTATTTCTTATATTATTTTTTATTTTATTTTTGATTATATACATAATCCATTGTACGTATAGGAATGTATATTTATCTTCAATATATTTCCAATAAATCGTTTGAATAAACAGAATGATGTAATGATGTTTTATTTATTTCGGACAAGAAAGGGGTGTCAAAAGTAAATAGACAGTATACATTCTAAGGTTTTATAATAAATGAAAGCGAATGGTAAATTGAATATTATTCTTAGAGAATATGTTAATGGAACGATTTCTTTTGCTAAACCAATTGTCTAGTGTATTTCTTTTATTGTTAATATTGGGTTTCGTTTAAATAATTAATTCTCTTTCTGAATAACTTTAAGGAGAAAGTCGTTCTTGCTTTCAATAAATAAAAACATTATTTGGCAACTCATATGAATTAAGATAAATGTTGGTATCTAGCAACTCACCCTAATAAGTTATACCTGAACATTTAAAATAAATGGTGGTATCTGGTATCCCCCTCCATATATAAAAATGATATCTGGCAACTCACCGTCCTCTATATAAGTCCTGCTTGGCTTCAGGACGATCATGTTGATGCGGACTCCGGTGGAATAAAAAACTCTCTCGTTCCTTCTTAGGTTAAGGCTTAGGTTAAGTTTCTCTTTGGTGGGGTGGAGACATCCCACCTTCTCCCCCAAAGACCTCCTCCGTCTCTCCTTTCTCTTCCACTCTTACGTTAAGGCAACCCCTTTAGGGGAAGTCATCCTCCCTTCTCCCCCCGAACACCCCTCCCCTTTCCCCCCTTGGCAAAATTGAGTTGTTGCATAACCCCTCCCTTTCATTGCATACCCCCTCCCCCTTTGCAACATACCCCCTCCCCCATTTGCCACATACCCCCACTCTCCCTTTGCAACATTGATCATTATCTCTGCAACATTCTTGCCCTCTCCCTTTTTGCACCCATACTACTAATGTGTTCTAGTAGTATCCTACTTGATTCCTTTTACGCGCTGATGTTCCTCCGCCACTGTAAATAGTCAAAGGTCGATTGAGATTAGGTAAGGAGAGCATACGTTAAGTGTTGATAGACTGTGAAAATGCTAGGATAACTTACGATAGACTACAGTAAACTAATATAGGCTAGAATAAGATAGGGCAGGTTGGGTTAGTGTAGGATAGGCTAGAATAGTGAAAAATTGGTAGAATAGGCGAAGACAGGAGAGCTAAAATACCTTTGTCCACTAATGGTACATCCTCGTAACGTTGTTTCGTTATATGTTGCAATAGTTGCACGTTATTACACTCATTTCGCAATTACCCCACCATTTACCCTCGGCATCACAGCATCACGTCACTGATGATGTTACGCACCATTACCATGACAACCACCATTACCATGACAACTCGTTCTCTTTGCTCGCTGTATACTATCCCCAGGCAGCACATAAATCCTAATTTAAATTTGAAATTGGTAAGTCATATTTATATTTTTTCAATGTTGGAACCCAAAGCCATATAATTTTTTATTCTTTTCTTTTATATATATATATATATATATATATACATATACAGGGTGTCCGAGAATTATCTGTACAATTTTTGGCTGTTATTAAAAATCAACCATGAAGTGTAGAAATTCCAGTGTTGTCCCATTTTACAGAGAATCTCATTAAGTTTTTTCTGATACCACGTTTTGACAAGTTTTTTAGAAATGTACGCGGGTGACAGACATTGATGATTTAAAAGCAAGAATCACAGCTGCTATTGAGCGAATTGATGTGGATATGCTGCAGCGTACATGGCAACATTTGGAGTATCGATTGGATGTTTTGCGAATCACTAATGGTGCACATATCGAATGTTTGTAACAACGTTACTTTAATAAAAGAAACTTTTGAAAATACAGATTCTAAATAATCTTGTTTAAGAATTTTACGTGTTATCAAGAATTTTATTAAAAGATGAAATTGTACAGATAATGTTCGGACACACTGGAATTTCTAAAAAACTTGTCAAACCTTAGTATCAGAAAAAATTTAATGAGATTCTCTGTAAAATGGGACAACACTGGAATTTCTACACTTCATGGTTGACTTTTAATAACAGCCAAAAATTGTACAGATAATTCTCGGACACCCTGTATATATATATATATATATATATATATATATATATATATATATATATATATATATATGTTACAGTCAAAGTGTGTAACCAGCCATTTCGCATAAGGGCTGAAACTTTTAGTCATTTCCCGAAATGGCTGTTTCACTTGGTCATTTCGCGAAATGACTAAAATCTTCAGCCATTACGCGAAATGGCTGAAATTCCACCTTGGTCATTTCGTACAAGATCATTTGCTCGGTTAGGTCAACTGTATGCCCTTGGCAATTGATTAGTTTGAGTTGTGTTATTTTCGTTAGTTTTAACGAAAATAACATGACAACCTAACCAATTGGCAAGGCATACATTTAACCTAACCAATTGGCAAGGCATACATTTAACCTAACCGGGCATTCAATGGCGGACATCGGAATAACAATTAAGGCCCGGTTAGTATTTGAAAACCTCGATATTGAAAATTCAAATTCAAATGTGTTCAAATGTGTATACGAAGAGTGTTTCTCACTTATTTGAACAGACCTGTGGATGTATGTATGTTTTAGCAGATTTAGTTAGTTAAATAAAGGTTTCCAATTTTATTGTGATGTTTGTTATTTCTATGAATTCATGACAAAAGTCATTTTAGCCATTTCACGAAATGACCAACGTGGAATTTCAGCCATTTCGCGTAATGGCTGAATATTTTAGTCATTTCGCGAAATGGCTGGGTACACATTTGATTGTAACATTATTATATATATATATATATATATATATATATATATATATATATATATATATAACTTATATATATAAAATACTATATATATTTGTTGTGACGGCAAATTTGTGTGCCTAAATCTTTTACTAAAATAGGAACAGAAATTTTAGTTTTAAGATTTTGTTTAAATCTCTAAAACAAAGTAGTTTAGATTACTGTTATTGAATAATATCAATAGGTTTCTTACTACAGGGTTAAAAAATAAAAATGTTTCAAATTGTTTAAAATTAGTTCGATTTTAACCCAGGTTAGCCTTGAGGTAGAGATTTATGGTAGGGTCGAGGATCGTAGAGAAGGGAAAACAAACTGACCTGATTCTATGTGAGATGGTTTGTTTTATCTTCGTTTCGTGGTTAAACTTTTGGAAACTGACTTCGAACCCACTTGTTAAACTGGACCATAAAGTCGCTAATAAATTTGAGAAACAAGTGGTTTCGAAGAAAGGACTTTATTTTAAGTTGATTTTTAAAGAAAAGGAGGAGCTTTCCTTTGAAGGGAATGTCAATGTCCAATCAAAGGACAATGATTCTTGTAACACCCAGTAAGGAAAAAGGAAAACTCCTTCCCTTATTTATGGATGAAAGCTTTCGTAGGAATGACCTCATGTAATGAAAATGTTTTTGATAGGTCATTCAGAGTACTGTAAGGCAGAGTCCTTGTAATTTTAAGGTGTAACTTAGATATCTAAGTTAATTGTAGTTCCTTCCTCAAAAGTTAAAGTGGCACGATTAAAAATTTCTAAGTTGAGTTAAAAACTGTTTCACGCTGTACGAAAATCTGAATTGCCTTGGTTTTACGCGAACGTTGTTGCAAGTGCGTTAATGTTAGCCGACAGAAAAAGAACTCTGTGAAATTTCTTTTAATTTAATTACTGTTCACATTAAATGTTAAACTTGTAAGTTTGCGAAATATTATGTTTCCTCAGGGGAGAGTAAATATTTTGTGGTGAACTTGTTTCCCGAGGAAACCGATGATGTTAGTGCATGATCATTTAAAGCCTTTGTGAAAATTTATTTGATATAATAACGAACTTTTTTCCTGGAAAACCTGCGGAATTTGCGCAGAACTTCTGTGAGTAAATTTCTCAAAAATTTTTGTACGTAAACTACTTCTGTACACTTATTCTTAGATTTCGGAATTTGAATTTAGTGCTATTTCTAGAGTTGCACGCAAATAAAAAAACCTCTGTATAAATGTTTTTTGTGACTTAAATAATTACAAACATTTTCTTCAAATTGAAAATTTGGTTTTTAGAACAAAATTTGTAATCGTACATCTGTATACGTCTTTTCAATTTATGTCCTATTTTGAGTGAAATACAGTAAAATAAACTTTATACAAGGGAGGGTGTTGTTTTATGCTACCTTGCAATACGCCTCTCTTCTAAGCTGAGGGTAAATTAACATTGAAAGTTTGAAATTCAAAGTGGGCTTCAAGTAAGCCGAGAGAAACTACGCGTATAAAATGGAAAGGCCGTCCGAGTGGATAGGCAGAGTCATCCTGAAACAAACGAACGCCTGCGCGCAATAAGTGCAACCGAAAAAGGAGTTGCACCACAGTATATATGTGTGTATATATATATATATATATAGACATATATACCTTCGGTGGTGTAGTGGTTAGCGTTGCTGGTTACGAATCCACTGACGCCGGGTTCGATTCCAAGCGGTGACAGGCGGCGCTCAGTTCCCCCAGCTGTTCATTCTTCTATAAAAAAAACTGGGTGGTAGATAAATGGGTACCTTGTGTAGCCTAGTGGTTAATATGCTGGATTGCTCATTGGGGAGTAGTGAGATGAAGTCCGAGCGAGGACTTTTAAATTTCTAACCATCTGTGGTGGGTCGTGGTTCGAATTCCAGGATAAGCTGGAGGTCTAAGGTGAAGCAATAAGCTTGACTTTCGTTAGAATGAACAATTCCGGAGGAAACAAAGGCTAGGGTTAATTAACTAAAGTTATATATGATGCACACTCAAGGAAAAATAAGAAGCAATTTCCTTGTGAGTGTGTGTCTCATTTATTGATTTCACGTGATTCATCCCATATATAGATAGAGAGATAGATAGATAGATAGATAGATAGAGTGATATATAGAGAAAAGGATAATCCGTTGTAATTAGTATTTAAGAGATTCCTAAGAGAAATTATCTTTTACAGCAAAGAAGTTCCAGTAAGAAAAGATGCTTCGCTTCCAAGGAATGATGGCACCTACTTTTACCCCAATGAAGGGAGATGGGTAAGTGAGTTGGTTAAAGGCGAGAGAGAGAGAGAGAGAGAGAGAGAGAGAGAGAGAGAGAGAGAGAGAGAGAGAGAGAGAGAGAGAGAGGAGTCAAAAGGTCATCATTGCATAAATTACTCATATACATTTTTTGGATCTTGTGGGTCATTTAGACTTAATTTTTTCATATAATACAACCCACAAGATCCGGGTTTTTTTATGAAGAATTTAAATCTGAATCTATTTTCTTCTATGGTATTTCGGTAAATTTATAGTATTACACCCGTCTCCCTTTGGAGGTGAAATTTATGTTTTTCCTATGGTTTTTGATGTGTTTTGAACGAATCTGACCTTCAAAGCCGTCGGAAATGACTCGTTTTTTAGATACCCCCCTCCCCCTCCCCCCAGCCGGCAATCGAAAACGAGTCATTTCCGACGGTTTTGAAGGTCAGATTCGTTCAAAACACATCAAAAACCATAGGAAAAACAAATTTCACCTTCAAAATTGACCTAACCTAACCTAACCTAACCTATCAGGCACTCCACCACAGTTCTGTGGTCCCATAAATGGCTGAGGAAATGATTCACAAAAAGAACAATTTTCCACGGAGGAATATTAGTATTGTCTAGAAAAGAATCTTTAAAATCTGAGACAGAATAATCACAGTACCGTCTTTTCTTCGTTTTAGGCACAACGTAACTTTTTCTACAACGCCACAGTTTCTGGTCTTGACGATACGTACACTCCGTTTTACAATGTGGACACTTCACTACTGTCGGTAGAACACCGTGAGCACGCAGAAACTCAACACTTTTTTCTAAATTTTCATAGAAAGCGACAATACAGCGGTAATAATCGAACGAACACATGTCACACGAAGCCATTCCGGTAGCAAACTAATTCAAATTCGAAATGGATGGAGCGCAGTGATTGGGCAGACATGTTACGGCAACACAAACGAACACACAAACGAACGTACGAACACACAAACGAACGTACGAACACACACTAGATACACACCAAAAAAACGTTTATATCTCGACAACGAAGCATTTGCGACGGAAACGCTATAGAAGAAAAGTGTCTTAGAATTAAAAAATCTACCTAATGAATATATAATAATTGCTGGACGTTAGACGGGTGTAATACTATAATACTACTGGTATTTCTTGTGCAAATTGATATTAACGGAAATATAAGCAATTTTTGGATCGATTAAAATCGATTGAAATGGTATGGTGGTAATTAATCGTTTTACCCATGCGGGTCGAGTTTGATATGAGAATAGGTATTTCTGGTGTATTTGGTGTTATATATATATATATATATATATATATATATATATATATATATATATATAGTGTAGTGAAATTATGTGTTTTCTTATATACTTTTCTTCACTCTTCGTTATTATTACTCTTTCTACTTATTTAAACTGATTTCTCTGTATTTTATAAACGAGTAGACGGGTAGCGTGGCCCGCCATTGAAACGAACAAAGCGAGGGAATAGGAAAATGACGATAATTCATCACTATTTTCTGATTTTTAGTTATGTTGAAACTGAACAGGACTGGGGAAAGCGAGTGTGGATTTATGTTTAATAAGAAATTTAATAGGTACTTTCCTGTTATCCCGGACCCGAAACTTTTTGCCAGATTCGGACGCCACTTGCCAGATTTAAAAAAAAAATTTGGTAATGAAATTTGGCAATGTCAAGTAACTAACCTAACCTAACCCAACTCCTGGTTAGGTTAGGTTAGGTTAGGTTAGGTTAGATTTGGATAGTTACTTAACATTTAAAAAAAAATTGGCAATGAAATTTGGCAATCTGGCAAGTGGCGTACGAATCTGGCAAAAAGTCTAGGGTCCGGGAAAACAGGAAAGTACCAATTAATATTTTTTTTTAGAGTATAATAAACTGATCAAAATTTTGTGAAATTAAGTTATGTAAAATGAAATTGTTTGAAATATAAAATACTACTTGGCAACACTCGAAATGCGCTGAGCTCAAACACATTCAATATGGGCACCATTTGTCACAAGTAAGACGTCCAAACGGTATTCTATCTCCATCCATGTATACTGTAACATTTCAACGTCAACTCTTGCAACAGCAGCAGGAATTCTGGTCTTTAAATCGTCGATGTTGGCTACTGGAGTTGTGTATACGCAGTCTTTAACATAACACCATAGAAAAAAGTCACCGAGTGTTATGTCTAGTGATCTGGCCGGCCATATATATATATACACTGCGTATCAAATTATTAGCCACTTTGCAAATTTTGAAATTTCTGAGAGAAACCGCGCAATCAAACCTTGTACGATCCTGAATATATATTGCTCATGTGTATCAACGTTGTCTGTGTAAATTTTATGGAGTTATGTTCATAAGTATGGATATGGCAACAATTTAAATAATTTAAGCTGAAATACAGCGTCTCACATTAATAGCCAGGTATAATGAAAACACATTTAAACAAACATTAAAGTGTTTTTTAATTGGATATTCAATGTACAAAGAAAGAAATCATCATAAATATGGAAATAATGAACGTAATAATATCAAAATGACCTCATAAGGTTGTTAATAATGGATGTACGATCCTCCACTTGAAAACTTTCCTGAGGCGCTCATCCATTGAATTCGTCAAGGTGAGGATCTCATCTGATGAAATGGTACAAGCAGCATCCACAACAGCCTCCCAGAGTGCATCCTTACTCGAAAACTGCCGTCCATCTCGATAAACTCGCCTCTTCAGGAGACTCCACAAGTTTTCAATCGGGTTGAGATAGGGGGAACACGCTGGCCACTTCATTAATCGAGAGCCAGAGAAGCCTAATTGCTGCAGATATTCCGTAGTTTTCTTAGCCGAGTGTGAGGGTGCATTGTCCTGCATAAACACCAGCGTTCTCTTGAATGTGACCCTCTGCTTCTTGAACCACGGTAGAAGGGTTTCCTTTAAGAAGGCAACGTAGGCATTGGCAGTCATCTTAAAGCCGTCTGGAACTCTCCATGGCCCAACCATCATACCCAACAATGCCTGCCCAAAACATGCCACCACCTCCCCCTTGCTGGCGTCTCAAACGATGAGGACGGTTCCCTCCAATTGTTACCCAACCCTTGCTCCATCCATCTGGTCCGTCGAGGGTAGCACGGCATTCAGTCAGAAGGACTTTTGAAAAATCATTTTTCATGTAGTCCTCTCTGCCCATTTCAGTCGATTCTGCTTATGAACTACCTTCAGAGGCCTTGTAGCAGGCTTGACGTGCTTGGCTACCTTCTTCAGGATGCGACATCTGGTAGCTTTCGACACTTTTCCTCGCCACAAACGTTTGAAAAGTTCATCACTGGTCAGGCACAGGTTTATCACAGCTTCACGCTTGATACGAGACAAGGTACGTCGAGAAACTGTCCTCGACACACCTTTGTCAGCCCTCGAACGGACAGCACCAGGAGCCTCGACGAATCTCTTCACTGTGCGGTGATATCTTCTCAGGATTTTTGATATTTCCAGGGTTGTCTTCCCCTTTGCCAGCTCAGAGACGATGGTGGACTTCTCATCAGAGGTTAAATCACCTTTGCGACCCATAATCACACACTTATTTGTCACCTGGCTAATAATTTGAGACACCAAGTGATTGCTAATTCATGCAAATGGCCGCCGTTTGTTTACGTTTGCGCAGAACGAAATGATTTTAATACTGTATGCGCAGATAGGTGTCGCCATCATTCAGTGTCGTGACATCAGTGACTGTGAGTGACCTTGACGAATTCAATGGATGAGTGCAAAGTGGCTAATAATTTGATACGCAGTGTATATATATATATATAATATATATATATATATATATATATATATATATATACAAATATATACATATTCATATACATATATACACACACACATATATATATATATATACATACACACACACACACACAAATATATATATATATATATATATGTATATATATATATATATATATATATATATATACAAATATACACATATATATATATACACATATATACATATATGTATGTATACATATACACACACACACACATATATATATATGAACATATACATATATATATGTAAAAATGAACAACGAATACTCCATATTCATTTTTACATGAGAAACCAAAATCGCCTGATGCAATTTTCGATAAAAATTTTATTTGTAGCTTTCTATTTTTGTTTGTGTCACAACCCTACGATCTACCATTTCTATGGTTTAGTCGTATCCATTTTCCATTTTTCATTTGTTATAGAATTTATTATAATTAATTATGGTTGTCTTGCATCTCACCCTCGTCCCTAGATTATGCATAGACATTGCATATAACAGGATTGGAACCCGTAGTTGTACTTCTTAGTCCTTAATATCCACTCTTTGTCTTTAATTCGTTTCTTTTAAATCCTCCCAATAATGACTTATACACTATGACGTCATAAAATAACTTAAATTTCCTTCACGGTTTCCATACCTTGAACACTGAATCACGTTTTTAGTATTTGGACATCTTCCGTATTCAATGTATGGTAAATTCTTTAATAATAATAATAAAAAAAAACTTCATTCTCTATACGTCATTATTTATATGTTATGTAGTATAAATATTATTATTCAACCATATTCATCTATACATCCATATCTTATCTTGACCATTATCCTATATCAATTCTATTACATATTCATTTTACTCGTGTCAGTCTATGAAATGCAAAACTTTATGAATTCGTATCTGTTCGTTCGAAAACGCGCAAATACGTTCTCGTGTATTATTATTTATTTTTTTTTTAATTATTTCGCCTCCCGCAATGAACTCGAAAATGCTTAGGTAAGTGGTCAAATTCCGCTATCCACGGCAAAAGCAAGCATCTGAATTCGAAATCCTCTCTCTTGCTTCTGCTACAAATTTATAACATAAGGTGTTATGTTGTATGTTATGTTATATTGTGTTATATACCGTATGTGCCCATGTACTTTATATTATATTTCTAACATAGTAACTGTTTAATTGTAATTAACTGCAATACTTTAATTTAATATAATGTAATGTACTTTAATGAAACTGTAATTAAATGTAATAATTTAATATATAATGTAATAATGTACTTTAAATGGGATTGTAACTAAACGATTTTAAGGGAATGTGAATTAATCCATAATTATAATCATGATTGTTTGAAACAAAATTACAACGTACTCAATGATGTACTTAGATGGTACTTATGTACTACGAAATTATGTTGCCTTTAGAAACTGATACTCGGCGAAAATACGATAATTTTTTTATTTGTACTTTAAAATTTTTTATTTGGAATCTTCCATCTGATCACGTGTTTAAAGGGGGGAAACTTAACCTTCAAACTGCATTCCCAAAAAATTTAGATTATATGTATAAAGCATGTAATTGTAAAAGTCACTTCACTTCTTCACTCCGACTTCGATTATTTAGACTACACTCCCTTGTTAGCAGCTTCGCTGCGAGGAGGGGGCAGAGGCCCCTTGCCTCCTTAATATTTAGATTCCGGCCTGAGCCATGGTCGAAAGAGATCGAACCTCTACCCCTGTAAATTCAGAGCACTACCTGTACATTTTAGAAGGAAACTACAGCCAAAGAAAGTTTTTTTATCTTTTCCTTCGAGCCTTGTTCTCTTCAGGAATTTAGTCAGTAAAGTCGATAAGTTTAGTACCAAGAGAAAGTATCAGAGTATTATAGAAAGAGAAGAATTAACAACTGTCGACCCTATAGCGAGAGAAAGAAATTAGAATATTACACTGTGTAACACTGATTCTGTTTATGTAGAATTTTTTATGTTTTTATATGCATTTGTGGGTGCTGAGTCCAAATCTGGCCTTGGTTTGTGTGTATCATCAATGGTTTCAGAGATAATCCATTTTTCATATTTTACCAGTATAATGTTATTATGGGTGCAGCAATATCAGAATAATCAGGAATTGTTGAGAACAATCCGGATGTTCGTTGACAGTTTCTTGCTCTAGAAATTGCCCGAAACTTCCACTGTGCTATATAAGGAAGAGCGCAGAGTCTGAGAAGTCAGTAAGTGTGAGCCCACAAAGAAAGCAGGTTGTTTGTCTGATGGTTACCAGCACTGAGGTACTGTGTTTCTGTGCTTCTCTGTGCTGACGATTTGAGTGTTATCGATCCTTTTTGATTGCGAACATTATTTCAGTGTTGTGAATACATCTTTTTTTCTGGAATCTGTAATCTGTTGCAGATTTAATAACTCTTCTCTCTATATGTGCAGGTTATGATTAATGTAGTACAGTTTGGTAAAGAGAATGGGAACTAGAGCTTGTAAACACTCGCCGGGTATATTCTGCTACGTTTGTGGGTATTACATAGGCCCCAAGCAAGTATCGCACAAGATTGTGAAAGGCACCAAGTTCTGGATCGCGTATCGGCTCTATTTTGGTATGCCTATGGGTGACCAAGATAAGCCCTGGGCACCCCATGTGATCTGTGGAAGCTGCCGCTCCACACTTGACGGGTGGCTGCGGAGAGTATGCAAGGCAATGCCCTTTGCGGTACCCAGAATATGGAGAGAACCAAAGAGCCACCACGACGATTGCTACTACTGCATGGTAGATGTTTCTAAGTACAGGAGAGTTAAAGGAAGGCAGACTCTTTAGTATCCAAGCATAACGTCGTCCATAGCTCCAGTACGACATGGCGAAGGTCTTCCAATACCTTCTGTATTTACAGACTGTGGGTCATTATGTGTCGATTTTTCTTAGTGCTGATGCTCTTCTACATATATAGCTAAGCCTATATTTTGTTTCTTTGCTTTGCAGGTTGAAAATGAGGATGCAGCTAGCTCATCTGAGATGTCGGCTGGTGAGGACAGTCATGATGAAGAATATACAGTAACTTTCAGTACAAACCCTCACTTTCCAAATCAGAGGGAATTGGACGACTTAATTAGAGATTTGGGTCTGACGAAATCAGGGTCTGAGCTTCTGACCTCCAGACTCAAAGAGTGGAATTTGCTTGGAGAAGACTGCAAGAGCACTGTATACCGAAAGCGGCATGAAGAGTTTGCAAGGTTCTACGCTGTCAATGGCTCTCTCTGTTATTGCAGCGAGGTTAATGGTCTATTCACAGCTACTGGGTTAACACATATACCCTCAGAGTGGCGCCTGTTTATTGACAGTTCAACTCGGAGTTTAAAAGCTGTTCTACTCCACAATGGGAACAAATATCCATCTATACCAGTTGCACATTCTGTTCAAATGAAAGAGGACTATGAAAATGTCAAACAACTGCTCACTCAAATCAGGTATGAACAATATAACTGGGACGTGTGTGGTGATTTCAAAATGATTGGTTTCCTGTTAGGTTTACAAGGAGGGTTTACTAAATGTTCATGTTTTCTTTGCCTGTGGGATAGCAGGGCTTCAACTGAGCACTATAAAACAGTTCAGTGGCCTCCACGTGAAGGACTGCAACCAGGAAAGTACAATATACTCAGGGAACCTCTTGTGAAGCCTGACATAGTTCTGCTACCACCTCGCCATATTAAGTTGGGTCTAATTAAGCAGTTTGTAACTGCGTTAGATTTTGGAGGGGAAGTTTTCCAACAGATTCGGGTCATGTTCCCTAAACTCTCTGAGGCCAAAGTCAAGGCTGGCATCTTTGTAGGACCACAAGTCAAGGCGCTGTTGAATTCAAAGAACCTTGAAGCCAAGATGACTCCGATCGAAAAAGAGGCTTGGTGTGCTTTCCGTGATGTGGTTCGTGGGTTTTCAGGCAACCATAAAGCACCAAACTATAAGGAGTTATTGTCAAACTTGATTAAGTGCTATGGCAAAATGGGGTGCCGTATGTCTTTAAAATTACACTATCTGCATTCACATCTAGACTTTTTTCGTGATAACCTGGGCGATGTGAGTGAAGAACATGGCGAAAGATTCCATCAAGATATTCAAACGATGGAGAAAAGGTACCAGGGCTATTGGGATGCTTCCATGATGGGTGACTACGTATGGTCGCTGATCAGAAAGGATAAGAATGTTCATACGCGGAAGTCGCGTTCTTCAGTGCATTTTTAAGGAACGCAAACTGCATAACGAGGCTTGTTATTCTCTTATCGGTTCTCCTCATGATATATATTGTATCCTTTGTACCATTTTGGGTTTGTCAAACAATTTTGGCTCAATAACCATTAATTTCCAAGTGTTTTTATTTTCAGAAAATATTTATGTTAGCCTTCTTTATATACAGTGCCCGCGAAAAGTATCCGATCACCCTTGAAATTTGTATTTTTTACATAAAAAACAATGTTTAAATGTATACTAACCTTATATTAGTATTTTGTCATCTGTCCTTTGGTTTGGATGACTTGTTCTAGACGTTTTGGCATGGATTTAATCAAGTTTTGACAAACTTCCACTGATATTTCCTTGCACCATACCTTTTTGATGGCCTCTTGTAATTTTTCAACTGAGCCAGTGTCGTGGCATTCAACCTTATTTTTTATTATTAGCCACAGATTTTCTATCGGATTGAGATCTGGACTATTACCAGGCCAATCCAAAATATCAAATTTATTGTCAGTAATCCATTTTGTCACTATTTTGGCCCTGTGACATGGTGCACCATCATGCATGTATGTTTTTGTCCTTTGGATTGCCATTGCCATTGGAAGTTTATCCTGTAGCATTGCTAAATACCGTGCACCATTCATAGTTGTGTTCTTCGGAAGAAAATATAAGTTTCCACGCCCATAGTAACCGAAACAACCCAAACCATCACACTTGGAGGGTGTTTCATTGTCTTTAGGGTGTATTTAGGGTCCATCCTATTTGAGCCAATAGGCCGGCGAACCTTTTTTGGACAACTTCTGAATGTCAAAAATGTCGACTCATCGCTAAATAAAACCTTCTTCCAGTCATCAACAGTCCAATGAATGTATTTTTTACAAAATGCGACACGTTTTTTACGCATTTTTTCATTAATGAACGGCTTCTTAGCAGCATGGCGAGATGGTAATCCGAGTTCTTTTTGGAGCCGCTCCTGGATAGTTCGTTCAGAAAGACCAGATAACAAATTATTCATATTAAATTTTATTTCTTTCGCAGTTATTGTTGGGTTTTTCAATACTAAACGTTTCATAAGTTTGTCTGTTCGCGAATTTGTTTTTCTCGGTCTGCCAGATCGTTTTTTAGGGACTGGCGTGGTTAGGCCACCATTGTTCTTAGCCCGTGAAACCCATAAATTAACGGTACTTTGGGATATGTTTAATTCCTTAGCTATCTGTCTCTGTGATTTCCCACATGCATGCAAAGCAACAATAGCACCTCGACAATCACTGTTAAGTTGTTTTTTAGCACACATTATATATAAATTTTATTTACACCACTTTCTGTAAAAAAAAAAAAAATATCAAGAAATTTACACAAACAGTGAAATCTGACAAATTTGAGACACAGCCACCCGCAACGAAGGCTACCAGAACACTAATTTGAGAATGCGTTGGATAGCTCTCATATCAGCGAGCAACCTCAAAGTTACCAGATGTCGCTAGAACAAATAGAAAGTGAATTACGTGTCTCTGAATATCAAGGGAAAATATTGTATTTTCTTGAGTGATCGGATACTTTTCGCGGGCACTGTACTTTGCCATATGAAAAGTGTGATAACCTATATTTTTGAAACGGTTGATGATAGAGCAAAACCAATATCATTTTTGGAATCAGCGCCCCGAAATCATTAAGAAACGAGAGAAAAATCAAAATAAACAGAATTTTTTTCAAATTTTGTTACCCAGTGTTATAGAAGAAAAGTATCGCGAGAAAATATCCGTTGCTGCTTCCCAACCAGAACCCCCGTCGATTCGAACCACCCCAGGGCCATAGACGGAGGGGTTATAACATATATATATATATATATATATATATATATATATATATATATATATAATATATATAAACATATACACGTGGGGTTTGGTTGTCCCTCTTGGATACAACCAACTGAATCTGAAAACTGATTTGCAACTTATTTGCAACTAATACTGACTCGAAACTACTTCAAGTATCTCTATAAATCTCTATAAACTCTCTCTAAACTCTCTCTAAACTCTCTTTCTTAATTTGCAAGTCAATTCAATTCAATAATTTGAAAAACTTGTAAACAAAAATAAAAAATGTAAACAACATTTCAATCGAATGTACGTGAAGGTACGGTACTATTATGTTTGGTACATAAAATAAAATTATTCTATACTAACTATAATAGTGAAAATAACTGAAAATAAATGAAAATAATTCTCTGACATTAATTCTGTGACTTTTAACTCTGTGACAATAAACTTCTGTGAAAATAAACTTCTGTGACAATAAACTTCTGTGAAAATTACTGTTTCACTAAAAAAATGTATCAAGGTTGTCTGAAATGTTCACTGTTTCTTGTAAATTCTGACTTGATACTCATTATTAACTGTTAATAATACTGAATTTTCAAATGTTTACAAATTTCTTAAAAAAAAACAACTTTGTCTTAACAAAATTTCTACGGCGAAATCCTTAGAGACGTGTCTTGCTGGCTATTTCTTGGATGAAAACTAGGCGTTGAGAACTTGGAGTCGTGACACACCGGTTCAAGGGTGGATGTTCCGAACTGGAAGTCGTGACACGCCGGTCAACTAGTGGGTCTTATTATCCTGGCAGGGTCGCCAGACTGTTATCCTTTCCGTCTATGGCCCTGGGGTGTTTCGAATCGATGGGGGTTCTGGTTGGGAGGCAGCAACGGATATTTTCTCGCGATACTTTTCTTCTATAATATTCAATTTTTTTCTCTCGCTATAGGATCGACAGTTGTTAAATCTTCTCTTTCTATAATACTCTGATACTCTCTCTGACGGTTCGCCGATTTTCTTTTTATAACATCGGGAACTATTTTCTCTACTTACTAAGTTCTCGGAAGAGAACCCTAACTCGAAGGGGAAAAATAAAAAGTTTCTCTCACTGTAATTTACTTCTAAAAATGTACAGGTAGTGCTCTGAATTTACAGGGTTAGAGGTTCGACCTCTTTCGACCATGGCTCAGGCCGCAATCTAAAAGTTTTAAGGAGGCAAGGGGCCTCTGTCCTCTCCTCGCAGCGAGACTGCTAACAAGGGAGTGTCGTAGTAGTGACCAAAGAAGAGTGAAGTAATGAAGTGAAGTTAATTTTAAAATTACATGTATCATATAAGTCTAAATGTTGGGGGAATGCAGTTAAAGGTTAAGTTCCCCCCTTCTAAACACATGATCAGATGAGATTCCAAATAAAAATTAAAAAACATAATAAAAACTAGTCGTATTTTCCCCGAGTATACATTTCTGAAGGCGATATAATTTCGTAGTAGTACATAAGTACAATCTAAGTACATCATTAAGTACGTTGTAATTTTGGTTCATTACAATTACGATTACAATTACCAATTAATTCACATTCGCTTATTATCGTTATTAAAGTACATTACATTATTAAGTACATTAGTCACTTACAATTCTTAGTGTTTTTATATTTATATATGGTTATTAGTACAACACAAAGTACATGGGCACATACGAGATAAGTTATACATACAGGGCCATTCAAAAAAGACGCAACTGTTTAAATTGCTTATATTTTGTAATATTGTTAACATACAGGAGTGATTTTTGTATTAGTTTACAGCGAACAATTGGGAGTTTTTATTTAATGAAAAACATGTTCAGTGTGTGAACCACCGGCATCCAAAACCATTTGCAGACGACGTTGAAAGTTGGCAAGTACTGTGTGTAGAACGTCATGAGTGATTGTGCTGACAACAAATGAAATTTCCTCTTGCAGCTCACTAATTGTGAGAGGATTGTTTCTGTAAACATTATCTTTCAGATATCCCAATAGAAAATAATCACATGGGTTGAGATCCGGAGAATATGGTGGCTAAGACCATCCACAGGCAAAACTTTCAGGGAAGCGATTCGAGATGACGCGATCGTCAAAATATTCATTTAAGGCTACAAGAGTCGTTCGCCTAGCGCCTTAGGCTATTAGGCCTAAGCAGTAACAAAACTCCCAGGTGTACGCTGTAAACTAATACAAACATCATTCCTGTACGTTAACAATATTACGAAATATAAGCAATTTAAACTGTTGCGTCTTTTTTGAATGGCCCTGTATATGACACATGATTTAACATAACGCATGATAATGTATATAAATTGAAATTAGAGCGAGAGGAGACTTTTCGTTTTCAGATGTTCAATTCATGCTGATTAGCGGAATTCGTCCACTCGCCTAAGCATTTATGAATATCTTGCGAGAAATTAATTAATTTAAAGAAAAGAAATACAAAGAATACATGTGAACGGATGTACAATTGTACATGTACGTAACGATGTACGTAATCATCAGGGGACATGTACGAATGCACAAGTTTTGTACACATATTGGTACGTAACACAATAGGTTATGTGCGTAATATAGACGCGTAAAATATGGACTGATAGGTTGATAGGCATCACTAGACAATAGGTAGCACACAAGATATAAATAATGACGTATAGAAAATGAAGTTTTTTTTTATTATTATTAAAGAATTTACCATACATTGAACATGAAAGATATCCACATACTAAATGGGTGATTCAGTATTCACGGTATGGAAAACATGAAGAGAATTAAGTTACTTTATGACGTCATAGTTATTCACATTGTCATACGTACAGTATAAGTCATTATTAGAAAAGATGAATTAGAGAAATAGAGTGATGAATAAAGAAGCACAAATCGAAATTCTATCCAAAACTCGCTTAGGCGATTTTGGTTTCTTATGTAAAAATGAACATTCAAACATAAAAACCATACAAACATATATACTGCATGAAGACAATAAATCCATATAATGATGGCATAGGAATTGTTCATTGTTCATTTATATATATATATATATATATATATATATATATAAATATATATATATACTGTATATATATATATATGTATATGTATATATATATATATATATATATGTATATATACACACACATATATATATATATATATATATATAGGGTGTCCCAAACTCATAGGGGGCCAAATTGTTTTTCGGGATACAAATCCGCTCGTGTTGCGCTCTTTTGATGTTTCCCATTAGAAGTCTTCCTGTAAAATTTCAGAGAGATCGAAGGAAATTTAAAGGTCCCGAACTTTGAACACTTTATTTCTCCTCTTAACTGAAAGGCAAATTAACTGAAATATTTCTCTCAAAAGTTCCATCACAAAGATGATTATACAAAATAAACATGTATTTTAATCTTAACACACAAACAACAATTTCAAAGCATCACATTTATGCATTTTAACTAAACACGTGTTTCATGAGATCCGTTTTTGTTCCCTTCCGGCTCACATTCCGTCGGTGTGAGTGGACAGTTCGAAGGAGGAACTGGAGGTCTTCTTCATCACGGCACAGAGGTTTGCTTGTGTATTTCTCAATGAGGGCGATGCCTCGCTCTGCTGCATCATTGACCACCATCAGTTCTGCAGCTCGGCTCTTTGCCAGACGGTAGTTTTCGTCAGTAGGCCATGTTTCAGGGTCTTTGGTGAGGAACGTGGGCTCAACTTGGAGAAACTGGAAGAGTGTGGTGGATCGACTCGTCACCCACGGACTTAAACGGCCATCCACTTGCAGTCCCTTGCTTGGACCCGTTTGAGTCCTTTCCCAGGGCGCTTTTTCAGGTTAGCCGTCATGTTACGCTTTTCATTGTCGTCAACTCTGTCATCAAACAGTGCAAGACAGATTAAGTCCTCCGAGATATACCACAGATGACGGAGCACAGCCCGGTAAGCTGTGTTTCCAACGTCCTTGTCAGGGTAACCTACAAGAAGATTGCACACCCTAACGTCATTTTTGGGAGATTTGATGGCGATGGGAGCCTCGTGCCAGTGACGCACGTATACAAGGCTCACGAAGAGAGCCATACGGCGAACCCCTTGCAGTTCTTGGAGACGAAGTTCGGAGAACTGGGACTGCAGTAATGCTATTTTCAGGCAGTAAATACCTTTGGCCATCCATCTGGCCTGATGGTAAGCCCCTGGAGGCCGAAGCTTGTAACGTCCTACGTCGTCTCCAAGGTACAAGAGGATGATTACCACTTCTTAGGGAATCGCGGAGATAGTCTATTACCTCAAGTCGCATTTGTGAAAGGCAAGCATTGTCATTTATGAAGGCTTTAGCCACCTCGTCCTTGTCAAATGCATCCAACTGACAGTGGTTCATTGATGGCCAGGCCTCCTTGAATCTCCTGAAAAGTGGGATTTGAGGACTTGGTGGTGTTCCTAGGCACACGACGAAGACATCCTTGAGAATCACTTCGTGAACGTGATGACGGCAAGCAAACCATAAAAGAGATCTTCCCAATGCCGCTTCCAAACGCGCACACGCACCTTGCACTATCCCTGTGTTTGATGCCGTCGTGTCAAACACCATGCCTATGATCTTGTCCTCAATTCCGACTAGGGTGAGCGCTTGATGGACTGCGCTTGCCATTTGCTGTCCTGTGCCGTCTATTATTTTCGGTGCTCCTAATAGCTCTTCCACACCATCCCCAGTCACCACAACAGCAATCCGATCGACTGACTTACCCTCCTGTTCGATGTCAGTGAGTATCTTTGTGTCCCAGTGGATCTGCAGTCGAGGTGGAAGCTGCTCGAGGTGGCCAATAACATTGGTCCCTATCATTGTACGGGCCTTTTGTCGGAAACGGTGAACCGTGCTCTTTGATGGAACACTGTCAGGACCGAGAGCTAGGGATTTTGCAGTCGCAGCAAACGCTGATGTTGCCTGTCGAACAAAAAGACCCTCGCGATCCCAAGTTGCTGCCAGGTCAAGATCATTCAGACTTTCTTTTAGTCTGTCATGTTTGGGAGCTTTCGAAGGTTTAAGTCCACAAGTGACGGCTTCGTTTCCACTGTAAGCTGACGATGTGCTAGAACTGCTGTCGGTAGCCTCTTCTGTGACTCCTACAGCTAGAGCCTCCTCCGTTTGACGCCGGTGTGCCCGCTCAAGAGCTCTTTCCCTTTCCTGTCTTTTCATTGTGGCTGCATTATATTTTCTATCTTCACCTCCCATGTAACTCGTATGTCGATCTGCCCTTTGGGAAATGAGGAATTCCTTGTCTTCAAGAGGGATATCTCCCCGACCCAGAACGTCTGAGCGGGCGACATCAAAAATATCCTCCATATCAGCCAAGAATACATCCCGCTGCATATTGTAAGTCATTCCAGTCTTGTTCTTGTTTTTATGCAAATTTCGATACCTCTGAACCAAAGCTTTCAGTTTAGTCGAGGCATGAACGGAGGTTGTTGCCAGATTCGAGTTGGCTCTAGCCCAGATTTCTAATACAGCCGATATTACAGCCTTGACACTGTTGGAATCTGTCTTCTTTTGGTCGCGGTGATGGTAGAAGACAAGGAGCAACACGTCCATATTACTTGGTAATCGAGATTTAGCCAGCTCTGCTATCGGAGACCTCTCAAGAAGCCACAACTTGATGTTTGATCTTGTCAACGCCATAATGATCAATTCTGAAAACCAAAAAAGGTCATCAAACGTCGGGACCTCTAAATATCATCTGATCGAGTTGAAAATCACAGAGCCAATGCTTTAGCCCAAACCACATCCGGGCATGACACGAGTGGTCAGGTCGTCTTAAGAAAAAAAATTGGGACACCCTAAATTGTATATGTATATATGTATATGTATATGTGTATATGTATAGATGTATATATGTATATATATATATATGTATATATATATATATATATATATATATATATATATATGTATATATATATATATATATATGTGTGTGTATATATATATATATATGTGTATATGTATATATGTATATATGTATATGTATATATGTGTATATATATATATATATATATATATATATATATATATATATAGGTATATATGTATATGTGTATGTATATATATGTGTATGTAAATATATGTATATATATGTATATGTATATATATATATCTATGTATATATGTATATATATATGTGTATATATGTATATATATATATATATATGTGTGTATGTATATGTATATATGTATATATATGTATATGTATATATATATGTATATGTGTGTATCTCTCATCTGTGTGTGTGTATATCTATATGATATATTTATCTATCTATCTGATCTCTAATCTACTACGAGGTTCCAAAAAACCTTAGCCCCCCATTTGCAGCTTACATGTTTACTTATATCGAAATAGTTTTTAGTGATTATAAAAATATATAAAATTCTTTATTTATTGCAGGTATTAAAATTACTCTAGCTGATAAAGTGATAATATAATGGCTTCTCAATTAATTGGTGATTCGGAGAGGCAACGTGTGATAGATCGCATACGAGCAATAACATTTCGGGAAGCTCGTGATGCTGGAGCCACCTTTATAACACGTTCATGGTTTGCCAAAAAGTTGCGAAGAAGTGAGGACTTCGTCAAAAGAAATTGGAATAAAACTTTGGATGAATGTGAAATGGATAGAACCAAATCTGGGCGCCCAAATTTGCCACTCTCTCAGGAAACAAAGAACATCATTGAAAGCGGTACGCGTAAGCGGAAAAACAGCTGTGCTAAACTTTCTAGAGATCGAAGTGTTGAGAGGAAAGATCGTTAGTGGAGATCATTCGACTGTAAATCATAGGCAAGGTTTAAAGCCTTGGCATGAACTTCCAAAGCCAAGAAAAACTCAACTTAACATCAATGACAGAATGTGGTTTGCCAATTACCTCGAAGATTGGGATGTGGATGATTTCATGCATTTAGCTGTCTCCGATGAATCTTTTGTTTACGTAACACGTCGGCCTAACTACCAAAATGATCGAGTGTGGGCTACACACCAGATGAAATCGATGACAAAGAACATTATCGCGAATTATTAAAAAGTCCAGACTCTGTTCGTGTGTTTGTTTTGTTCACTGCAAAGAAGCTCATGTGGGTGCTGAAGCCAAATGGTCAGAGTTGGGATGGACAGTATTTTCGTGATATTATTGTATCCCAGCATGTCATTCCTTTTCTAAGAAACCTAAACAATGTTATGGATGTCGATCAGGTCACACTTCTGCACGATAAGGCCCCCTGCTTTAAGGCATTAGCCACTCAACAGTTGTTACGGAACCATGAGATCGTTTTCTTTGGAAATGAAGAATGGCCAGGAAATTCTCCTGAACTGAACGTCTGTGAACACATTGGATCAGTTATAAAGGACAAGGTTGAATGTCTCGTTTCAAGAACCTGCAGCAAATCGATTTTCGAAGGATATAATGACGCAACACACTGAAACTGTTTTAGCAAATTTGCGTAACGATCAAGATCTATTCATGTCACTTTTGGCAAGCTACCCAAAGCGAATTCAGGCTGTCTTGGAAGCCAATGGGGGGAACACCAAGTTTTAATTGTTTCTCATTAAATGCAGAATTAAATTCTCTTTTGTAAGGTATGTTTAGTTTTATTGTACCTCTAATGGTTTAGGCCATGGGCGGGGGGCTATGGTTTATTGGAGCCCGTATATGTATATATATATATATATATATGTATGTATATATATATATATATATATATATATATATATATATATATGTGTTATATATGTATATATGTATATATATATATATATATATATGTATATATGTGTATATACTGTATATGTATATATATATATGTGTATATATGTATATGTGTGTATATATGTATATGTTATAATGTTTCAGACCAACAAAGACCCTAGGATCCACTCATGGCTGGTCTACCTAACTGTGTTCGTAATTGTGTATTTTGTATGTCCTCCGTGGTGGCGGAGGGGACCTACAATTTTACGTGGGTTCCGAACCACAAGAACATAAGAAATTTATGCAAAAACTGCCTGTACATTGGCAACAACCAATTTTTACAAAACTAAATAATTACTAATTTAAAACTAATTAATTATCGATTTTGAAATAAAGATAGAATCTCTGGATCCAGAGGATCAAGTCATAATAGACTACTATCCACAAATATGTTACACTCTATTTCTATTTATAACCGACATGCAAATATATCAGATCCAAAGAATCCAGTCAATTTCATTACGGTATCCATCAATACTAGTACCTTGCCAACCAAAAATAAGTCACGGTCCATATCGATTACGGACCAAGTCAAAATTTACCACCATATACATTACAATATATATACTTAGGAGGAAAAGTGTAGGTGTGGCTGTAAAGACTGTACAGTAATGTAGAAATGTGTGTGCACCCATTTTGGGTCTCCCATTTCAAGGTGTTTGTGGGGCAAGTGAAGATCATGAGTTTTTGAATACCTCACAGTACTATGGGGGGCACCGCTCGGCAGAGGAATCTCTTTAAATGGGGTGTGTAACGACAGAGAGTATCCCCTAACCTAAGATGCTGCCTCCCTATATCCCTTAACACTTGTGTTGAGCTGTGGGATCTATCACCACAAAGCCTTAATTTTCCTACCTTAAACTATACCGAGTCTATCAACATGCGCGTCTAACAGATTTTTAAACATGTTTATAGACGTGCTACTAATTACTTCTACCGGCAAACTATTCCAGTTATTTACTATTCTATGCGTAAAAAAGTTTTTGGCAACTGCTGTCTCGAACCTTCTACTTGTCAACTTACACCCGTTATTTCTAGTCCTATTATATTGAGATATTTCGAAAAAGCTATCTCTATCTACGTTATCGAACCCATTCATAATTTTGAAAACCTGGATTAGATCACCCCTTAGCTTCCTAGTCTCGAGTGTAGTCAATTTTAACTCCTTAATCCTATCCTCGTACGACTTTGACCTAAGCGACGGATTCATCTTAGTTGCTCGTCTTTGAACTCTTTCGATTTTGTCTATATCTTTGCGCATATGCGGATTCCAAAATTGGACCGCGTACTCCAAATGGGGTCTAACTAATGATTTATAAAGAGGAACTATAATATCAGGCGATTTTTACTCAAAATTTCGAGCTATAAAACCTAACACTTTGTTCGCCTTATTGACCGCTGCTGTACTTTGTTTCGCTACTTTTAAATCACCAGTGACTATAACTCCTAAATCTTTGTCCTGCTCTACGCTTGTTAAATCTTTCCCTGACATACTATACGCAAAATTACCGTTACGCGAACCTATATGCAAAATTTTGCACTTATCCACGTTAAATCTCATTTGCCATGTGACTGACCAATCAACGATTTTATTCAGATCTTCCTGGATTTTACCTCTATCTTCATCGTTAATCGCCCTACCACCCAGCTTCGTGTCATCCGCAAACTTTGAAACTGTACTGAGTAGGCCGACATCGAAATCGTTAATATATATAAGAAAAATCAAGGGGCCCAATACAGAACCCTGAGGAACGCTACTCGCTACATCAGCCCAACACGACTCCGCTCCATCAACGACCACCCTCTGTTTCCTACCTCGCAACCACTCTTCTAGCCAATTTATTACTACACCCCTGATTCCATAAGCCTTAGTTTTTTTCAATGAGTCTTTTGTGCGGCACGGTGTCAAACGCTTTTTGAAAATCTAAATACACTACATCAACCGCCCGATGTCTATCGTAAACGTGAACCACTCTTTGGAAAAATTCTAAAAGATTAGTTAAGCAAGATTTGTTTCGCCTAAAACCGTGCTGCGTATTTCTAACTAGTTTATGCACTTCTAAATGTTCGACTATACGATCCCTAATTATTGATTCTAGTAGCTTACCTACAAGAGACGTTAAACTGATTGGCCTATAATTTCCCGCCGCACCTTTATCGCCTTTCTTAAAGATAGGTGTTACGTTTGCTAACTTGAAATTATCTGGTACGGACCCCTCAGAAATAGACGCATTAAAAATCTTTGTGAGCGGCACAACAATGCTATCTTTTAATTATTTTGGTTGTATGGGATATATGGAATCCGGACCCGGTGATTTACGCGTTTTCATTTTATCAATATAGCGCATTACTTCCCCTTCACTAACCACGATATTATCCAAAATATTGCCATTATCAAAAGGTATTATGTCTATGACCGTAGGGATATTCGTTACATCTTCTATAGTAAAAACTGATGTAAAAAATTCGTTTAACAAAGTAGCCATTTCCTTGTTTTCAGAAACTAGATCTCCGTTTACATTTTTCAAAGGCCCCAAGACACTTTTTACTGGATTTCTATTATAGACGTATTGAAAGAATCGCTTGGGGTTTTCTTTACCGTCACGAGCTATGGAGATTTCAAATATGTGTGTATATATGTATATGTGTGTATATATGTATATGTATATATATGTATATATGTATATGTATATATGTATATGTATGTGTATGTATACATATATATATATATATATATATATACACATGTATATGTATATATATATCGGGTGGCCACAAAAAAACTTTACTTAATTGAAAGTTTAATAACTGTAACAATTCAAAACTTATGCGATTGAGATTTTGCACACATTAACAGATGCATATAATCTATAATTGCTGGAATTTTCAAATATGTAGGTTCTATAGTTTTGTTACAGTGAACAATTTAAAAGCATATGTCTAAAAATAGCATGCCTGGTGTGCATCTCACACGTACGTGCGCTAGCGTAGGCTAAACCTAATGTAGCGTAGTATGACACGCGCGCTGGCGTAGGCTAAACCTAATGTGAATTTGCTTTCTTTTATTTTTCCGCTAAAACCCCGCCAGCATGACGTTAAGTAAAAGTGATAAAGCCATCATAGAAGCATGTGTCAAGGAAAAAGGTTGGAATGGAAATAGGATTGTCCGAGAATTTCCCGCAAAGAACTGGACTCGTCAAAGTGTTTATAACTTAATAAGAAAGATAAAGGATACTGGATCAACAGCTAGAAAACCCGGCAGCGGCAGGCCCAAAAGTGTTTCAACAGAAGAAAATAAGGCTGCCGTGGAGGAACTGATTCAATCCCAGGAGAATACACCAGGAACTCATCGCTCCCAGAGACAGATTGCGTACGACCTTGGGATTTCTCGCTCCTCTGTACAAGGGATTGTAAAACGTTTGAAATTGAAGGCCTACAAGAGAATTCGAGTTTCTCGGCGTGATCAGAATGTAAGACAGCGTAGAAAGACCCGCTGTAAATCCCTATATGAACGCTACTCAGCTGAAGACGTAAAAAAGTTGTTTACAGACGAAAAGGATTTCACGTTGGAGGTGGCCAAAAACAGGCAAAATGACAGGGTTTATGGTTCAAGGAAAAAGGACATTCCTCCCTCCAGGCTTTATCATGAAACCTCACGATTCAGCAGAAAAGTAATGGTATCGGCGGGAATTTCATGGAAGGGGAAAACACGAATTCATTTTATTGCCACAAACGAAACTAAAGTTAACTCTGAGCGCTACATCAACCTGTTAGATAATGGGTTACTTCCTGATTGTCGTCAGCTGTATCCTGATGAGGCCTACATTTTCCAGCAAGATGGGGCACCCGCCCATACAAGCCGAGCGACCCAAAATCATCTAGAGCAAGAGACCCCTAATTTCATCAAAAAGGATGAATGGCCGCCTCAGTCTCCCGACTGTAATCCGATGGACTATTCAGTGTGGGATTCCCTCATGGTGAAGGTATACGGCAGCCAGAAAGACAAATTCACCGAAGATGAACTTAAGGAGAAAATCAGTAGAGCATGGGAGGATATCACCTTAGATGAGGTTCGAAAGTGCATCTCCTCGTGGAAGAAGCGATTGAGGGCAGTTTACCAACAGGGAGGTGGTCACATTGACCATTTGTTGAAGTAAATTTTGTTAAGTTCAAATTCATTTTCTTCGGCATGCTATTTTTAGACATATGCTTTTAAATTGTTCACTGTAACAAAACTATAGAACCTACATATTTGAAAATTCCAGCAATTATAGATTATAACCATTTGTTAATGTGTGCCAAAGCTCAATCGCATAAGTTTTGAATTGTTGCAGTTATTAAACTTTGAATTAAGTAAAGTTTTTTGAGGCCACCCGATATATATATATCTATATATGTATGTGTATATATGTATATGTGTATATGTATATCTGTATATGTATACATATATATGTATATGTATATCTGTATATGTATATATATATATATATATATATATATATATATATATATATGTATATGTGAATATGTATGTATATATGTATATGTATGTATATGTGTATATGTGTATATATATACTGTATATACAGTATATGTATATGTATGTATATGTGTATATGTATATATATTATATGTATGTCTATGTGTATATGTATATATATATGTATATGTATGTATATATGTATATATGTATGTATATTAACGTAAAGAACGACGCTTGCATAGGAGAACATTCTGCGCAAGATGAGGAGGGAGAACGAACAAATGAAAAAATGAGGTAACCACCCGGGAATCGAACCCTGGATCTTCCGATTGCCGGTCAGATATGATAACCACTACACCATGGTCCTCACTCGATCAGAAGTCGTAATTCTCCTACATACGCGCAGAAACCAATGCCCCGAGGGGCGCACCTCCCGCATGCCGCACCTATATATACATTTCAACTGCAAAGAACACGCAGTATAATTAACGTAAAGAACGACGCTTGTATAGGAGAACATTCATCTTGCGCGGAATGTTCTCCTATACAAGCGTCGTTCTTTACGTTAATTATACTGCGTGTTCTTTGCAGTTGAAATGTATATATAGGTGCGGCATGCGGGAGGTGCCCCTCTCGGGGCATTGGTTTCTGCGCGTATGTAGGAGACTTACGACTTCTGATCGAGTGAGGACCATGGTGTAGTGGTTATCATATCTGACCGGCAATCGGAAGATCCCGGGTTCGATTCCCGGGTGGTTACCTCATTTTTTCATTTGTTCGTTCTCCCTCCTCATCTTGCGCGGGATGTTCTCCTATACAAGCGTCGTTCTTTACGTTAATTATACTGCGTGTTCTTTGCAGTTGAAATGTATGTATGTATATGTGTATATATATATATATGTATGTATATAGGTATATATATATATATATATATATATATGTATGTATATATGTATATATTTGTGTGTATATATATATATATATATATATATGTGTGTATATATATATATTAGTGATGTAGCGAAGCTTCGCATTCGCATTCGCAACGGCGGAACCTCCGCAAAAATTTTAGATTCGCATTCGCATTCGCATTTTTTTAATGCAAATTTGCGGAGCTGAGAATTGCGGAGAACGGGACACACATTTTCAGCTGCGGCCTTCAATGCAGGAGCATTTTTAAAAACGGTTGAGACGGTAAACTGACTTAGGCCTAGCGCTCTTGCAATGTAGTTCGCACCTTCACTTCTCTCATGTCGATTTATTATGTCTAACTATGAACTTTCAATTCTCAAGTGGTCCTGATTTTAGACTCTGATTTTCGAGAGTTTACTCTATATGACATTGCAAAGTCGAAATCACCGTTATAATTATTCCATAGTCCATAGTCCATACTCTTTCGAGAATGAAATCTGTGTTTGTTGAAAAAAGTTGAATGCCATTTCCGTATTCATCAAATTATATTTCTAAAATGAAACTTATACTGACGCAGAGGAAATTTCTTTAGCTTTAAGACAATATAAAGTTTATTACAAAATTCAATTTAGAAATGTTTTTAATGTGTAAATATCAGAAGTATTTTTTTGTTCAAGTGCTTTATTTTTCATAATAATGCTCACATCTCTTTTATTTTAACAGATATTGGTATTATTTTTTCCTGAATAAGTTTAAGTACTAGTGAGAACATATGTGAAAAAATCGTTGTAAAAAATTGAATAATTTTTTTTGCTATAAGCATTTTAATAAAATAAAAAACCACAATTTTCACAAAAATTTGGCAATTCTGCAGCGACCTGACTCGTGACATGCAGGCTTTTACTTTACCGTCCGTTCTGTCACAATAAGTGCAATACATCTTCAGTCGTATCATTATTCAAAATTTCAAATATTAACTTCGTCGACTACAGTTGTTTTCACGCCATCGCTCTCAACTTCATCATGAGAAAATCAACAGTTTGGAAATTCTTCTCAAAGAACGCTGATGATACTGCGAAGTGCTTGTTATGCCAACGCAACTACTCTCGAAAGGGACGAACCACATCAAACATGAGAAGTCATCTGTATTCAATTCATCCAAAAGAATTTAAAGAACTGAGTGATGCTGAAAACGAAGCTAAAGAAGATTCAAAGAAAAAAGAAGAACCGACGCCATTACAAAAGACGAAGTCTGACATTAGACAGAAAAATCTCGGATTTCAAACAATTGAAAGCTGCTACCAGAAACTGAAGCCTTGGAGTGATGACAATCAAAAATCTAAGACGTACGACTACCGCATCGCAGAAATGCTAGTAATGGATGATTTGCCGTTTAGTCACGTAGAAGATGTCCGTTTCATGCGGCTTATGGCGGAAGTTGCTCCGCAATACAAGATCAAACAACGACAATTTTACGCTGATCTAATATGCAACAGCATGTACCAAGGTGTAACTGGGAAAATTCAAGATATTGTGGACGAAATCAAGGAATCATTGGTACCCTTTACAACTGATACATGGTCCGACACATCTGCTGGAGTAAGCTTCCTTTCGCTGACCTGCCATGGGGTGGATAATGAATACAAGAGGACGAATTTGATGCTCGGCGCTGAAACTTTGGACG